>JAQQZX010078184.1:0-11996 GCA_030068355.1 Notoglanidium maculatum | reverse complement strand
CCCAGTAGGTACCTGTCACAATCAGCAAAAACTTTTCAGGAAGCAAGACTTTTCAAAAAAATTGTTGTGCAGTGTTACTAAAGTTAGTATCAGTTAGTAAAGGGTCACTAGAGGGACCTATCACTCAGGTGATTGGATAGTAGGTCAATGATTACTCTGTTAAATGCCTTATCAAAACTGATTTGCCAATGGTATCCAGGTTTTTAAGTAATCAGGCCAACATCAGAAATTCTTTTACAGCTTAGCACAAAGATGCAGTACTCTAAATTCCAAATTGATTATACTTACAGTTCCAACAAACTTATACTTACAATGATAAAGGTACCTGAATTTTGCTCCACCCCCTATGTATGACCATGCTCTATGCAGACCTGCTCAAAATCTTGTAAGTTATCGGTTAACTGTTTGAGTAAATTAGGCTCAATCTGACTATGATTGGCATGTAGCAGCCATATTGTTTGTAATTCTGAGCCTATTCAGGATAACTACTGAGGTTCACGTGCTGCTGAGTAGATTGACACCAGACATATCAAAAATTCTAGTTTGCAAAAGTTATTGCATAATATGCAAATTATTACAAAATCTATGTGGGTAGAGTATAATGGTCCAAACTACAAATACATTTGGAATTTTGTCTTTAGGCCATACACTATTAAAAAATAAAACAAAACAAACAAAAACAATAACAAAAACTAAACTAAAGTGTTTAAGGTTTATTAAACCCACTTTCTATAATATCCTCAGGTCTGAAGTTCAACTGTTTAGACTGATGATCTGTGTCTCACAAACAGTGTTTTCTTTCTTTATAGGAAATTTGAGCTGGAGGTTTTGCTGATTGGGGATACATGTCATAAGCACATGTTTATGTGCTTTAAGTTATCTGATAGCATATGGATTCGCTATGATAATGCTCCGAGAGGCCCTTTTCAGTATGTTGACTTCGAAAGTCTTTTTACCATGAAAAATATTTTCGTCTGCTTGGCCATATATGTCAACACGACCCAAGCGGAAGACTATAAGCAAGGTAAGGTTTTTTTTTTTTAATGACACCTTAATTTGAGTGTGAAGTTTCAAACTTTTATGTACTAATGCTCTATATAGACAGTGAAAATTTTTTTTTATTTTGTAGGCATTCCTGAGACCAGACTAGGAGTAGAAGCAAGACCCTTTTGTTTATCAAGACATCAGTGGTTCCTGTCTAACCACAAGGATCAAGACCCCATGCAAGACCTGGCAACACTTCTGCAAAAGCTATCAATTACCAGCTATTAAATGCAATGTAAATTAATTGGTTGGACCGACAAGACCCTGATCTTGACACCAGCGTAGAGTTCCTCGCCGCTATCCGCAAGGTCTTTGGTCAGGGCTCGGCCAAAAAGACGGCCACCCGTCGCCTCCTCCAACTTTCTCAAGGAACTCGGGCCGTCCGCAACTACGCCATCGAATTCCGTACTCTGGCGATCCAGAGCCGATGGACGGACATCTCACTCGTCCCGGCGTTCTACAATGGGCTCCTGGAGAGTATCAATGACGAACTAGTACACCACGACTGGGGCACGGATCTCGATAGGCTCATCCGGCTGGCGCAAGATATCGATGAGTGATGGCGCGAGAGGAGACGAGAAAGCAAGAGACCTTGGGAACTTTACCACGCTCCACTCCTTGCCGAACCTCCACTCCAAGGAGCTATGAGCGGCTCTGAGGGCAGCTCAGACCAAATGCAGATAGGCTGTTCTCGGCTTTCCAAGGATGAACAGTCTTGATGTTTTCAGGAAGGCCTATGTTTATACTGCGGACAACCAGGTCACCTTATACAATCATGACCCGTATTGGCCAAGGAATCCCAAGGCGGGACATGCCAACACCCATCAGGCCAGGGGTCAGGACTGATAGGTATTGTAGCTCCCCACGGCCCGGTGCGAAGTGCCCATCTCACTCACATGGTCTTCCAACCACAATTCCCTGCTTCTGTCCAAAGCCCTCATTGACTCTGGGTGCTCGGTCAACCTCATCGACCAATCTCTGGTTAGACGCCTCCATATCCCCTATCACACTTCCCCGTGTCACGCTCAGTCACTGCCCTAGATGGGCGACCCCTCGGCAAGGGCCGTTTAAACGAATTCACAGAGCCATTACACCTCCTCACACTGGACAATCACCACGTGGACTGTTCCTTTATCCTTATGGATATACCGGACGAACCTATAGTGTTGGGTTACCCCTGGCTGGCCGCCCACCAGCCCCAGTTCGACTGGGCCAAGGGCAAGCTGTCCAAATGGGGACCATCTTGCACAAACCATCTTCGGGAAGAACCCCAGGACTCGCCCATCTCCGTCCCTGGGCCTGACTCCATCCTCAGGGCTCGTTCATGTGCTGGGAAGGACACCCCTTTCAAGGACAAGCTTTCGACACCATCAAGGCTAGCTTTACCACGGCTCCCATACTTACACACCCAGACCCCACGAAACCCTTTGTCGTGGAGTTGGATGCCTCATGCGGTGGAGTTGGAGCCATCCTGTCCCAAAGATCTGTCATGGATAATAAACTAATCCCTGCGCCTATTTCTCCCGGAAGCTCAGCCCCACAGAAGCCCCTAACCCTAGGCCTTGGAAGAATGGCGCCACTGGTTGGAAGGGGCTGACCATCCATTTCTCGTGTGGACGGACCATAAGAACCTTGAGTACCTCCATGAAGCCAGCCGCCTCAATCCTCGTCAAGCCCGATGGGCTCTGTTCTTCACTAGGTTTAGATTTACCATTTCTTACCGGCCAGGATCCAAGAATGTCAAACCCAATGCTCTCTCCTGCCTTCACTCACCTGACAACAATCTGGCATTCCCATCTACTATTTTAGAGAAGCTGTGTGTTGTTGGTCAGGTCCAATGGTCCCTCCTGGAGGAGATTCGCCAAGCTAATAACTCCGAACCACTCCCGGATGACATCCCACCTAACACTACATTTGTGCCCCCCTCTCTCTGCCCCCGTGCCCTCCGATGGGGTCACGATGAGAGGCTGGCCATCCACGCGGTGTGCCTATGCACCCTAGAACTGGTAAGACACCAGTTCTGGTGGCCCTCCATCAAGGAGGATGTGCATGACTACGTCCAAGCCTGCCCCGTCTGCGCCCTTAACAAGCCAGAAAACTGACATCCTCAGGGCCTCCTCCATCCTCTCCCTGTCCTGCGACACCCTTGGTCTCACATCTCCCTTGATTTCATATCATTACTTCCCCGCTCCCAGGGTCACACCATCATCTTGGTGCTAGTGGATCGATTCACCAAAACCGCTCGTTTCGTCGCCCTCTCAACGTATCCCACAGCTCAGCAGACTGCTGACTGGATCATCAGGGAAGTGGTAAGGTACTATTGCCCTCCGATGGACCTACTAACCAACCGAGGGCCCCAGTTCATCGCCCGGTTCTGGTGGCTATTCTGGAGACAGCTTGGGGTAGACGTCAGTCTTACCTCCGGTTATCACCCGCAGTCGAATGGACAAACAGAACGGATCAACCAGGAGCTTGTCAAATATCTTAGGTGTTACTGCTCCTTGCACCCCTCTACGTGGTCCAAGCATCTTCTGTTGGCAGAATTGGCCCACAACCAGTTGTTCACCTCTTCCACCGGCATGTCACCATTTGAGGCTGCCACTGGTGTTGCTCCTTCCTGGTTCTCCGATGATGGACTCTCCGGTCCCGTCCCCTCGGTCAACACGGCCATCAATCGTCTCCACAGGGTTTGGGCCCGGATTCTTCGAAACCACAAGACCTTGAGGATGACCACCAAGCGCCGTGCCGATCGTCGCCACAGGGTGGCCTTGGTCTACCACCCTGGAGATAGAGTATATCTGTCCACTAAGGGGCTCCCTTGGACTACAGAGGATCGCAAGCTGGGCTCTTGTTACGTGGGTCCGTTCAAAGTGGTCCGTGGTGTTAACCCTGTCTCTTACCAGCTGGCCATCCCTCGTACCCTTCACACCAGCCCGGTGT
The DNA here is from genome assembly GCA_030068355.1 of Notoglanidium maculatum. Lineage (NCBI taxonomy): Eukaryota > Metazoa > Chordata > Actinopteri > Siluriformes > Auchenoglanididae > Notoglanidium > Notoglanidium maculatum. Next base: position 8,012 of record JAQQZX010078184.1, on the reverse strand, counting down.
TTCATGTCTCTCTCCTTCGTAAGGCCTTCTCCTCCCCTTTGTCCACGCCCGCCACTGAACCCCTGCCTCCTCGGGACGTTGGCGGTGAACTGGCCTACACAGTCAATAAGCTGCTGGACGTCCGTCAACATGGGAGGAGTTACGAATTCCTCGTGGACAAGGAGGGTTATGGCCCTAAGGAACGGTCCTGGGTTCCTCGCCGTGATATTCTGAATCCTACCCTAATCCAGGAATTTTACAACTCCAGGGCTGATATGGCTGGGCCGTCGGAAGCCGGCCCTTCGAGGGGGGACTCTGTCGCGACTCCCGCTGTTACACAACTACACTAGCACACACGTGTTCCGTTGCCATAGCAGCGCTAGTGGACACTCTCGCAACTACTTCCGGGGCTATAGCCCTGCTTCCAGGTCACCGAGTATAAACACGGTAGTATCGGACTGCTCACTGCTGATTCATGAACTCGGTAACGATTTATGCTATGAGCCCCGCTTTTCCATAAAGCACTCTTGACTATTTTGCATCGACCTTCTTGGATAAAGGTTTGTTTCAGTGTTTATTCATACGCTCGGTTTTATTTTCGTCGTTTGTGTGTGCGCTTCTTTTCCGCGATTGTACTCCGGCTGGATAGACTGTGTCTCGCCATTCCCCCCGTGTTCTCTCTGCGCGTGCCACGGTGCGCGTTTGATACCGGACCAGGGCGTGACGGCCTGCTTCCTCTGCACCCGCAAAGCTGCCTTCCCACCTCCAATCCTCTGGTAAGGACACTGACCTCATTCATCTGTGTACGCCGCTGCCCTTGTGGCTTTGACTATTTTGGTTCACCCACACGTGACAATATACACTGTAAAAATCAAATAAAAATACAAAAAAATACACTGATTTGTATTGTATTATATTGTTGGGCTACTTTGTAGTAAACATTTCTTTTTCCATTTTAATATTTCCATTTTGCATTTTAATATTTTAGCATTTATTATTGTTTCATAGATTCCATTATTTAGGTTCTGGGTGAGACCCCAGAACCTTTCGTATATACAGTGTTTATGATTTGCAGTGGTGCAGGGACCACAATGGGCTCCTATCTTACACTATACAGACAATAACTCCCACCACTCAAATAATACACTGGATGTGCTTTTATAACTATCCTGGTCATGGAAAAAGTCTAAACGTCTCCGCCCTGTAAATGTGTTTATTCCACGTTCAAGTGGAGCAGTTAATGTTAATATCCTTAAGCTGGATTAATTAATTCAGGTTGCGGACAGTGATGGTGGATCCAAAGCCTATCTCAGTAATGCTGGGTGCAGGGTGGGAGTATTCACCTTACTGTAGGTGGGGCACCAGTCCACTGCAGGGCACCATGTACACACATTCACACCTAGGACAGCCGATCCACCTACCTGCATGTTTTTAAACAGTGGGAGGAAACTGGAGAACCTGGAGGAAACCCAGCCAAACACAAGAAGAACATGAACTCCGTAGAGACTGTAACCCAAGCTGACGATCAAATAGACCCCCCCCCCCCATATATGACATTCTATTTAAGAAAGATTTAAAACTTAGATAGAGCATTTCGGGAAATTTGTGTACAAAAAGCAAATAGCATTCAGTTTTAGTTGACTAACATTTTCAAATAAATTTACACTAACTCTAACAATCACCAAAAAATATGACTGTAACTGTTATGTATTTTCATGAAAAATCCAAGACTAAAGCTAAATCCAAACTAGCGATTAAAGTAACCATTGTAATTCAAATAGGAAATTGAGATGGATTGATAATACCTGAGAAAGCATAATTTTCTTAGATCACCCTTCAAGCTCATTTCATCAAAATGAAATTTGAATTGTGATTTGAATGCCATTTTGCAGATCTTGTTCTTGCTAATGTATTGCCTGAAGCTAAACTGTTTTAGGACTCCAACTCATTATTTAATGAATATTTAGATATTACTAATATTCATCATGCCTGGAAAGAGAAATAGCACCTACAGCGTAATATCATCTGCATATGTGGTGCCTCTGGTGGTCAGAAATAAATAAAATATTTACTGCATGTTAGTTAAATTTTAACAATAGATAAGTGAACAAAATAAAAAAAAAAAATAATTGTATAGTTCCATGTGTTTCTTCTGTTCTGTTGTTTGGGGTCTTTAAAATTTATTTTATGAAATTGTAATAACAAACCATAGCAAAAGAAAACCTAACTCCTGAAATCTTAACTGGCATTTGAATATGCTGAAGAACAATTTAATACATATATATAAACATTTAAAATATTTTGTAGTGTTATTACTGGGTTTGTATCTCAATTTTGAAGTACAAAGTGGGAAAAATCATGGACATATCCATGAACGTGTGTGCTTTGGTAGCAATAAGCTAGCCATCTAACATTATTGATCATGAGTTTATTAAAACAGAACACAGAATTGTCAGTGTTACAGATTTAACCAACTGATGTGTCTATGTTGATTGATCTAAAGTACATACTACTTTAAAGTTATTTATTAATTAATTTTTTTTTTATTACTAATAATGGTGTGAGAAGCCATCTTGACATGATGTCATCTGCTGAACTCAACAAGAGTTGAAGACTTCAACAAGAGCTGAAGAAATTTTCTCAAGAATTTCAAGTAGCTATTTCCGAGATGTGGAGGCATGTTATTTGATTTTTTTCCTAGTCAAACAGAGCACAAGTTCCATTATGGACATGGTCAAACTCTCGATTCAGAAGGTGCTGATTAATTTTCTGTAACAGCCCCAATAATAGTTCCATAGCATGACAATGTTATGTTATGTTATGTTATGGAACATGTAATATAAATGAGACTATTAAATTAATTTGCCAGTTCTAATACAAAATCATTTGTATAGTAGCAGCTCGTTTACAGGGACTTGTGTGGCACATTGAATGGCTCAACATACAGTGGTATATGGTAAATATAGTAAATATAGTAAATATTCTATATTTCTGCATAAATATGACCTAAAACATCATCAGCGTTTCACACAAGTTCTAAAAGTAGATAAAGAAAACACAATTACACAAATGAGGCTGAAATATTATACTTGGTCATTTAATTGTTGTGGAAAATGATACAATTTTGCATGTCTGTGACTATCAAAAGTATGTTAACCTTTAGGTTTAGCAGTTAATTTGAAGGTGAAATTAGCATCATCTGTTTTCAATCAAAGGGATGACAATCTGGTTTTGAGTGGGCACCTGTTTTATTTAAAGAACAGAGATCTATCAAAATCTGATCATGACACAAGTGTATCATGGCACAAACAAAGGGGATTTCTGAGAACGAGCTAGAAGAGTATTAGAAAGATTTTGTGGATGGCTGAAACCAAAGTAGAACTTTTTGGTTTAAATGAGAAGCATTATGTTTGGAGAAAAGTAAACACTGCATTCCAGCAAATAAAATGTGGAGGTGGTAGCATCATGGTTTGGGCCTGTTTTGGTGCATCTGGGACAGGACAGCCTGCCATCATTGATGGAACAATGAATTCTGAAGTATATCAGCAGATTCTGAAGGAAAACCTCCCTAACCACACAAGTTGTTCTACAAAAAAATGACTCATACCAGAAATCCATACTGGATCCATCATGTAAGCATCACATCACCTCACTACTAGCAGCAAAAGCACATTTAAAATTATACATTTCAAATCATGCTATTTTTAACACATTAGTTTTCAATCATGAATAGCCATGTTAGCATCATTAGGTCATGTGCTCCTTATCACTCTATGCCTGTCATACTGTCATGAAAATTTGCACTTATTTATAACATTTACAATCTTACCAAGACCAACTCAAAAAAGTGTATTTAAGTCTCTGTTGAAAAATAATGCAAACAAAACTCATTGTTTATTGTGGTTCTATCTAGTGAACCTTAATTATTATTAAGTTATTATAGCTATTAGCCTGTTTGACTGAATTGAATTTGAATTTTAAATATCTTAAAAGTCATACTATAAAAAATGTCAGCTTAAATCTAATGTATTTTGTGAATGGAAAGTTCAGGATAAAAAGCTCTATGGCCCTAATAAAAAGCCAGCTTATCTTTATGCACATCTGAATAACAGGTAATAGTTGTAGATAAAAATAGGGTACCTTTCCTTCTGTTTGCTGGAAAGCATCCAAAATGACTCATTCACATCCACTCATATTATGATGTACACGTAAAATAGATCATTGCATATTTTTAAAATGCCACTCTATTATGGTTTAATCTCACCATTTCAGGTACAAAAATGCAGTGTTCAGTGGAAAATGGATAAAAAGATATTGTCTCTTAGGATATATGTTAACTTCTTTCATGACAGCTCAGTTTATATCTAACATATCATTGTTCTACACAATTTTTCCTTCTTTGTTGTTTGCTCACCTGCGTAACCCCATTCGATTTTGACAGGAAGTGATGTGCAGTCACATGACTAACCTTTTTTTCAGTCAATAGTTTAGCGACATAATGACTAAGCTTTTTATAAAGTGATATAACATGGGAAATGCAAGGTAAAGTAAAACTTTCAATATGTTCTATCCATTGAAACCCTTCGGGGTAATTCTACTCACACAATATTTTCTTTGTACTTGAGAAAAACCTTATTCTAAACCGCAATTAGTAGGCAAGACTCAACATGCTACTAAGACAAGGTGAAAAGCGTCTTCTACAGTAAGATAGATAGCTATATTCAGAACGGTAAATCAAGTAAGTAAGGGAACGTGATTGATAAATATGAGAGTTGAGCCTTGGGACATGTGATGACAGTTGACTTCTCACCTCATTTTCTGTCAACGGACTGAAATATGAGAAGACATAGCAATGAATCTAAACTATATACTGTATGCGAGGCAACATACTTCAAGAAAAGTCTCAAACTAAAGCCATAGTCTTCTCATTATAAGTGAAGAAAGTTCTAAAATGCTAGTTAACTTGGAAGCTGTCCATCACAAACTGGTTTATTTAGTGTTAGAAAAAAATAACATTTTAATTTTCTGTATTTTCTGCATTTATTCTTTTACACTTCTCAGTTCCCATTCGGAGTTGCTGGAATTACTGACTGAAAAGGTCTACATTAAAGAAGGAGGTTCTTCTGGTTCATATCAGTTTAAAAGAACTTGTGTTCTAGACTCACTTTTGGCTGCCATTCACACTACACATGTAAAATATCCCAAAGTTAAAGCGCTTCTGAATTCAGATGAGCTATTTAGAAAGCTTATGGCTTTATTACATGACGAAAAGTATGCTGAGGCTAGAGTTCTTTGTATGCCGAAGCTGAAACATGTTAAAGTGGATCACACAAGTAAAGAAATGGACTTTTATGGCAGTGTGACTGAACATTTATTTCTGCTGGATACACTGGTGTGTGAAACCTCTGTTAACCCAACACTCCTAAAGGGGAGTCACATCTATAAAGAAATATTCAGGTAAGTGTATAAGCCAATAATAATTACTCTCATTATAAGTAATAAAAATAGATATAATTTCTAATGGAGACAATACATTTTCAGTCATTTAGCATTTATACAAAATAGTTTTAACAAATAGTTACCTTTTAAAGATCAGTAAGATTTATGTACTTTATAACTTAACATGTTATACTTCTTTTCTATATGTAATATGATGTTTGTTTTGGCAGCAGTTTTGATACATTTGTATATGTGAAGAAGTTTTATTTCCTAGCTTTTGGATGACTTTGGGAGAACAAGCAGATCCAACTCTAATTTTGGGGCAGTGTTTGTTTCCTAAATCACTGCTGCATGTTGAAGATGAGAAGAAAAGGTAACTGTAGAAATGCATCAAAACTCATTTCTCATAGCAAAACTTAAGTTTAAAGCTCAAGATTATTTATTTATCCCTGTAATGCTATAGTGTATTTATCTTTTTTTAGGATCTTTGCCCTGCAGTTTTTGCTGCTTGGGAAAGACGATCACATGACAATGTGCTTCCAGTCCTACGAAAGCAAATGGCATCTATATGACAATGATGCACACAAGCCTCCTTTTCAGTCTTTTGACCTGGAACGTCTTAAAGATGATGATATTTGTTTGGCTGGATACGTCAACATAACCCAAGGACAGGAAGATAAATTTGGTAAGAGTTGCAATTTTATATCAGTTTGGGGGTGTTCTATCTTAAACACCAAGGGTAGTGAGAATCACCTGAATAACTTTTTGGGAACATTCAAATACTACGGTAATACAGTCATCATTCCATCTCCTCTTCTCACCTTGTACACTTGTCAGACCACATATGGAGCTGTGTATAACAGCAACAGGTAATCTGTCCTCTGAAGCTCTTTTGCATTTTTCATGCATTTATGCATGCAGGGTCATAAATGAATCATGACCTTTAGGGGGTGAGACATGGGAATGCCCTCTTAGTCCTTTAAGACTGCTCCTCACAAACCCTGACATAAGTGTCTCTAAACATAGCCTTTTTGCTATTGTTTTAAACTTTATATATATAGCTCACTTTATTTGCATTGATTGACCAATGACTCTAGGGAGACTCCAGATACCCAGCTTTTCTGTCCAAGGTCATATTACCCAATTTTGTAAACTACTCAATTCCATGAAGGTGAACCTGCAGAGCATTCCCTATTGTGCCCAGTTCACACCCCACAGCACCATTTAGGCCAAACATCAGACATCTAAACTGCTTATCTTTCATGGTGGAAAGAAGCAAGTGGTTGAACAGTCAATGGCCAATTGGGTGGTGGACATCATCACCGAGGCCTGTAGGCTTGCAGAACACACAGCCTCTACTGTGACATGCCACTCTGCATACTTGCCGCATATTTTACAAGGTTAACATTGTCTCTCCCAGTGGTGTGAACGTCTTTCCAGTGAGATCAAAGGTGTGCTGGTTGCATATGTTATCCAGGTAATTCTTAGTACCCTTAGTATAACATTGTAATGTAAGAGAGAATGTATCAATCATCACTTCATGAATTGTACACATCATGTGTGCAGACAAAAACTAACCAGGTGATTCTCACTGCCACTGCTAGTTATCCACATTTACCAGCATGGAACTGTAATTAGCATTTTCACCCATACATCGGTAGTCTCTAATCGCCTCGTGACTCCCTTTTCTTTGTTTTACTGTGTAGGCATTCCTGAGACTGGAGAAACAGCAGGAGCAACGCTTTTTGATTCAGGTGCAAGCAGTTCCATCCACTCGGATCCAAGATTGTCTGTGGAGGATATGGAAGGGGAAGATATGTCCTCTTACCCTCTTGCCATTCCTGAGACTGGAGAAGGACTAGGACCAAAACCTTTCCATCAAAACCAGACTGTGTTTTTCCCCAAATGCAGCAACCAGGAACAGCTAGTGGAAGACATAGAAATGGTATCCCTCAGCAGCTCTGATTCTGATTAAAGGTGAAATAGTCAATTTTTCTTTTCCTTGTACAAATAACTTGGACAAAAATTGGACAAAATACCCACACCTTTTCCCCACCCCCAAAGTCTTGGCCCTTTGCACGCACATAATAAGCTCGATGCTGTTTTATACCGGCCTACTCCAGTGACCGACGCGCGGTTTCATGCACCAGGCGCAGATTGTCCCGTAGCCGGAAGAAATAATCCAAACCCGATTGAGCAACTGTCTCTGTCTCTGGCGGTGATCCGAAAATTAGATCCACCGGAGTGCGCAGCTCATGTCCGAACATTAAAGCGGCTGGGGTGCACCGGGTGGACTCCTGAACGGCGGTGAGATATGCCCAGAGCACAAGTGGTAGGTGCTGATCCCAGTTCTTCTGTCGGCGGCTGGTCAGGATTGCGAGCTGGGTAGCGAGAGTGTGGTTAAAACGTTCCACCAGTCCATCACTTTGTGGATGGAGCGGTGTAGTACGTGTTTTGCTGATGCCCATCCACGCGCACACCTTCCGGAAAACCTCGGCCTCGAAGTTCCACCCCTGATCGCTATGAAGTTCTTCCGGTGCCCCAAACCGACAGAATACCTCCTCAACTAACACACGCGCCGTGGTAGCCGCACT
>JAQQZX010078173.1:0-11996 GCA_030068355.1 Notoglanidium maculatum | reverse complement strand
ACAGAAAGGCACCCTGGGTGACCCGGGGCTCGAACCCAGGACCTTCTTGCTGTGAGGCGACAGTGCTAACCACTGCAGGGGGTACCATCAATTATTTTAATGATTACTAGGACTGATTAGAAGCTGCAGTAGCAATGTCCGACTTTATTTTGCTTTAATATTCCTAAATGTTCTTACCCAAGTTTCAGGACAAAAAGCAAAACAAATGCACTATTAATCGTTACGTCACATCAAAAGACAACATAAAATCTAAAGAGTAGTAGTGTGATAAAGCCCTTGGTGTAGCTGTATAAACAGACGTTTAGCAGTGTTGCTGCCGAGCTTCACGTCCATTTCTCAGCCCGATTGTGATGAGACAAGGATGGAAATAGAAACGAAGCACAGGGCTGAGCCTCAGGCGAACGTTCAGTTCTCTCTCTCTCTCTCACACACACACACACACACACACACACACACACACACACACACACAGAGACAATCTCTCCAAGCCATGCTGCCTGAAACAGAGGCTGCAATTGGCACACCGCCCACACAGTGACGGAGAGAGAGGCGCAAGCGAGTCTCATTCACGGTGCTAAGGGAAGTGAGGGAAATGTAGAGGCGGCATATTAAAATAAATCCTGTTGGAATCGTCAAAACCAGAAATATCACACATTCCCTGGCGGTCTTGCTGCAGCTGCACAGTGTGGGATGTTCAGAAGAGTCACAGATGCATTTAATTAAAATAAAAAAAAATTTAAAAAAAAGGGATGAGGAGGTGGGCTTAAAAACACACTAACAAGTTTTGAAAGCCCAGGATAGCTGAGACCAAAAAGTTCATTAAACTCAAAAAAAAAATCAGAAACATAAACTTTAGGAGCCTATACATTATCAGTGTGTGAAAAAAGCTGGCCACAGTCTCTCTCTCACACACACACACACACACAAACACACACACACATCGTGTGTGCTAAATGATTTACGTACCGATTTTCCCCCTTCACTGACTAATTTCGGGGATCTGTGAGAACCCCCTTCACAGCTCGCCACCTACTCTCTGCACGTTCTCATGGCAACTGCTTGTGTAGTGCGAGCGGTTCAATAGTGCAAGCTGTCGCAAATGCTCAGATACTTTCAAGCACTCTACATATTCTTGACAATGAATCACAAAACCGTCTGCTGTTGCAAGAAAACAAACAGCGCTGCGAAACAGCTATTGAGAGCCTGAGAGGAAATCAAACATCATGTGTAGCAGATCCCTGAATCCAGTTCTATCATCCATTTAGTTGTGTAGGGGGATGATGGCAAAATGTATACATCATGTTATACTAGGCATGTAATGACAGATTGTGCAACGATAATTCACGGCACAAATTTACCTCAATTTGAATCGAGGAAATGAAAAATGAACTGTTATCATCAGGCTGCGTAAGCTCTTAGTTTTTCCTAGCTGTAATTGCATTGCTTAGACGGCACTGAATATCATAGCTAGCCGACACTAAATATTGTAGATAGGACTATGGCGTAGGATGTAGCTAGGACTAACATTCACATGTCACAGCTAGCTAGCTAACGCTTAATACCGCACCTAGCTATCAAACACGGAATATCGCAGTTAGCGATCCAACACGGAATATCGCTGCTAGCTATCCAACAAGGACTATCGCAGCAAGTTATCCAACGCTGAATACCGCAGCTAGCTATCCAACACGGAATATCGCAGCTAACGAGCCAACACGGAATATCGCTGCTAGCTATCCAACACGGAATATCGCAGCAAGTTATCCAACGCTGAATACCGCAGCTAGCTATCCAACACGGAATAACGCTGCTAGCTATCCAGCACGGAATATCCCAGCAAGTTATCCAACGCTGAATACCGCAGCTAGCTATCCAACACGGAATATTGCAGCTAGCGATCCAACACGGAATATCGCTGCTAGATATCCAACACGGAATATTGCAGCAAGTTATCCAACGCTGAATACCGCAGCCAGCTATCCAACACGAAATATTGCAGCTAGCTATCCAACACGGAATATCGCTGTTAGCTATCCAACACGGAATATTGCAGCAAGTTATCCAACGCTGAATACCGCAGCTAGCTAGCCAGCACGGAATATCGCAGCTAGCTAGCCAGCACAGAACATGGCTAGTACATTATAGTGCACAAAAATCACAGTTACAGTAGGCTGAAAGTCTTCGACAGAGGACTGTCAATCAAATATGCTCATTAGAATATTAGACCACACCCAGTTAGTTCTCAAACTGGCCTGACCCACAGGCATCTTGTTTTCTTTCATTCAAACTTTTCATAAAGTTATCCTAACACCTAAATTCTAATTCAGAATAATTTCCTAGACTTTAATAATGTTATGATCCAAGTATCAAAACCCTGATAGTCTGCTTATCAGCAATCGCTCTCTCTCACTCATGACTTCAGTGACTTCCATCTTCCTTTGTGGTTTTCTGTCTGTCAGGCAGCCTGCCAGGCCACTCTGCATTGCCCCACACACACACACACACACACACACACACACACACACACACACACACACACACACACACACACACACACACACACTATACTCCCACAGCGCCATGATAACGAGACATATCAGCCACTTTCTTAAGTAACTAATCAGTAAAGAAGCTGGTTAGGAGTAATGAAGGAACACCTAACAGTGCAGTAGTGGCACTGCAGCGGTGCGAAAGATTATTCTACCTCAACGCTTCATTCCCCGTGGTCACGTACGCCACCGGGCAACATGCCAGGGCTGAACAATCAAATTTCGATCACTGGCTCAGAGATGACTCAGCATGATACTGTATCATCCGGGCAGGGTTTTTCCCTCCTTTGTTTATTTCCTTCGGGGCAGACGTGCTTCTTTACCGGTAGGAGCTATTAGTTATAATAGGGTGTGAAATGCGCACAGTGTGATATAATTTCTTTTCCGTTAAGTAATAAGTGCAGGTCAGTGTGTCTGTCTATGGAACAGTGGAGGAGAAATAATTAAATAGCCTCTTTCTCTCACTGGATCACAGATTTCTGCAATCTGACCGAGAGCTGAGGAGAAGAGCTCTTCATTAGAGCGAGTAAATCAATCACGACAGGTTGCCGGGACAGGTTGCCGTGGAAACGGTGCTTGACGTGATGACTGGCCTGGCGAGTTTAATGTTTCAAGGGGGTGTAGAGTGATCAAGGGGGTGATGAATGTAACACACACACACACACACACACACACACACACACTCTCTAGTCATAGTGGATCAAATTCAGCAGACTGATGTCAGCATGGTCACATCATTATCTATAAAAAGACATTACATTCTCATCCACACTTTTGGCTGAAATGACACTTATGTTCCTTTACAAATAAGTCGGCGTTAATCTCAGGAGCATGAACACTGCTTAAAATTTTAGCCTGCTGGAGATTAACGCTGTCTCATTCCTCTCGTCGCGGCTCTCACCTTAAACCTCTTGTCCTGCAGCACCTTCTTGATGGCCACTAGTTCCCCGGACTCGCACAGCTTGGTCTGGTAGACGACGCCGAACGAGCCGTTCCCGATCACCTTCGTGTCCGTGTAGCTGACCTCCTGGGGCCGATCGGGACCCTGGCCTGGAGTTGCCATCACCGACGTCACCTTGCTGCCATCCTTATCTCCTAGAGAAGAAAAGAGGAGAGGGAGAGTCAGTCTCACAACAAACACAGTTACACTTAGTTTTGGGGTAGCATTTTTGCTCCTGGGAAGCCTTATGTCGCAAAGCATTATGTCGCAAAGCCTTCTGGGTGGGTTTTGCTCCTGAGACCTGCTGTATAATGACACGGACTCGATTTAACAAACTGCACTCAAGTCAGTAAGCCCTTTCTGACTGGTTCTTGACTCTCTGGATCAGCCACCCTGGTGTAAAAAACGGTACTTAGCCTCTGGAGAGATTTGAAATCTTAGGAAGTGAAGCTCATGAGCACTTACAGCAGCATGAACCCTAAAGCATTCCATCCTGGTTTAGTAATTTTTTTCAAAGGATAACCAATTGGATAGAGTCAAGTCAGAGCGAATTCCAAGCCCCAAAGAATCTGAACCGCTTAAGGTGTTCAAGACGCAGTTTGAACAAGTATTGCAAAGTATCCGCAAACAGTGAAATGGCCTTGAAAATGGAAACAGTGGTAAAGGTATGTTCACAATAGAAAGAGACAAATGTGACCATTAAAGGGGCAGGCTCACCCTTGCCAGAATCCCCTGCGCCACATAACGAGTTGCCATTTCGATGCAATCAATATTTCAAAAACAATACACAACAATCCAACATCCTAATCCATAGATTTTAACATATACGACATACCATAGGCGACGTGTCGCTTGCTGGTGTGAACGGAGGGTAAAGAGGTGCGAGATCCTGTGTGCTCGCCTTCCTGGCTTTAAAGTGATTTAGCTTTAGGAGCTGGTGACTAGAGAGCTGTGATTGGTTACAGCATTATGAGCCGTGTTCTATAAAACAGAATATCATCAGAGAGGTCTGTACTGAGCTCAGCCTTTAAGCACAGTGTTTAACAGACAATGATGTGCATTTTATTTGACCTCGTATTTACGTCCTTGTTTCTTGTTACTAGTAAGCTGAGAAATGAAGGCAAGAAAGGAACTGAAAAAATATATAATACATATTACAATCATATAAGGCTTTTGTGTACTGTTGAAAAGGCAATGGGCTACGTAAGGGTTATTTTTGGCAAGACCTTCACAAAAGTTGTGAAAATAAGCAATTTCCGCTCTGTTTGAGACGAGCAACTCCGAGTAATCGTACAGTAATGAACCAAGCAGAACAGACTCGCATCAAAGACGCTAAGGAGAACATCCATCTGATGATGTTTCAATGGAGCTTCACTACAAAACAGCTCTTATTCAAAATGATAACAGCAAGTACAGAGCTGCTCATCCAATCTCTTCAAAGTTAAAGAAGTGAATGATGTGAGCGCTGACCGTACATGACCCACAGCATGTGAAGAACGATCCTGAGTACGAGAGCCTTATAAGGGAATTCTGAGAAGCTGTGTGTTCTTCCAGTGCACGCACAGCGAGACCTGTGATCCTCTTGGTCGGGATCAGCCATTTTGTAAAAACTGGTAGCCACAATTAGTATTTGCATTCAGTGAAATTGAAAAACATCTCTAATTACTGATACGGTGAGGAGATATCAGTTAGCATTCATGAAAGGAGTCTCCAATGTCAGTGATTTCTAAGAGGCAGAGGTAAAGCTGTAATTATACATTTTCAGACACAGGAAAGTCTTCAGGACAAAGAATTTCAAAATCCAGTGACATGACAAGCTGCGCAAGTCTAACAACGTTAATTGTAACGAACATTATATAAAACGGAGAGCATTTTGGGTGAGCTGTTACTGGAAAATAATCAACTTCACAGTTGGAACAGAAACTCCGCTTCATGTTGGACCCAATACATCAAAATATACCATTTTCTCACAATGTCACACTCCCAAGTGCCTTACTCTATACTATACTTATTATATAATGTTTCATGGTTGAGGCTGGACATTTTTTGCAATTATATGGTTAAAATAATAAAGTGAAACAATTTTATATATATAAAGTATATCTCCTGTGACTGATTGCTGTATTATTTACATTTGTGTCATTTAGCAGACACCCTTATCCAGAGCGACATACATACATTGTATTTTTTTTTATACAAGTGAGCAGTGAAGGTTAAGGGCCTTGCTCAAGGGCCCAGCAGTGGCAGCTTGGCGGTGCTGGGATTTGAACTCACGACCTTCCGATCACTAGTCCAACGTCTTAACAACTGAGCTACCACAAAACCCCTGTATTGTAAACCTCGCATTGTAAAGGACATATGAACTTAAAAGTAATAAAATAATTGATACGAACCACAATCACCTTCACTAAGTCTACATAAAAGACCCATTAAAAAGCACTGTGTGCATGCGCATGCATGCGTGAGTGTGTGTATTAAGCAGCTGCCTGTGCTAAAAGGATTAGTGGCTTTAGGTTCCAGATCGCAGTTCAAAGTCCTTGTTAATTCTGTTAAAGGTTAACTTAAGACCAGAAGCACTCTTTGACCCCGACAGTCTGGCAAAGTCTGAGTAACATAATCAGGATCATTTGTTGAGGTGAAGCCACTAAGTGTTGCTAGATTAGACAGAGCTCTAAATTCTAAAGGCAGAGATATGACTTTTGAAGTCAGAGTCTAAGTTCTGAATTTTAGAGGCTTTGAATTCGTCTGACTTCTGAATTTGATGAACTGAGCTTGGAATCTCAGAAGCAAAAGGTTTGACCTTCTGAACAGTGAAACATAGTTTCTCTATTCAGAAGACAGGACTCTTCCTCTAGAATTCAGAACTAAGTTCTACGTTCAGGAGGCAGAGGTCTGACTTCTGAAATCGAGAAAGTGAGCTCTAAATTCTAGAGGAAGCCCTCTGACTTTTGAATTTCAGAAAAAGAGCTCCAAATTCCAGAGGCAAACGTGACCTTCTGAACTGAGAGACCTGGTTCTGAATGCTAGAGGCAGAGATCTGTCATGAGAAACTAAGCTCTAAATTCTAGAGCCAAAGGTTTGAGACTAAATTCTGAATTCTAGTCGCCAATCTACGAATTTGAGAGGTGAAGATCGGATATTTAGAAACCATGTTAAGAGTGCCGACTTCCAAAAGCTTTGGCTTTTGAGTCTTGTGTTGTAGAAGCAAAGTTCCAAATCCTGGATTCTAGGGGCAGATTTATGAACTCAAGTTCTCGAAACTGAGGTTTGACTTGTAGAGGCCAAGCTCCGAAATCTGAATTTCTGGCCAAGGTCAGAATTCCATGTACTAGAAATAAAATTCTGAGTTTTAACACTTAAAAAAAATAAATAAATGTATGTAGGCAGTTCCGAATGTGCTAATTTAAAAGTACTGAACTCCAATTCAGAACAACTGGCTTGGTTTCTAGATTTCAGAACTAAGGGTTCATTACTTGACAAACAGAACTCTAAAAGTCATCCCTGATCCATTATTCAGAATGCTGTTTCTCAAATCAGAATTCAGATCCCTGCCTCTAGAATTCACAATGGTTCTAATGTAGTAACACCACAGGTGGCTGAACAGATAGAGACTGTAGAAGAGATAAAGCAGTAATCTGCTCAAATGGAGATGGTCCAGAATACAGCACTGTTACCCCCCACCCCCCCAAAACACATACACACAAAATCACACGACTATTCCTCCTTTTCCTCCTGAAACCTGAAACTCGGCCAACCAGCCACAGCTGCATGGCTACCCACATCCGTTTCCATGGCAACGCAGACTTCTCAGAGATGCTTTGGCCCACTTACTGATGGCACACCATCAACCCATCCACACACAAGCAGAAGCATGTGCATACACTCCAGTATGAGTGAAGGGTGACGATAGAACGCACATTTAGCA
Source organism: Notoglanidium maculatum (assembly GCA_030068355.1). Taxonomy (NCBI): domain Eukaryota; kingdom Metazoa; phylum Chordata; class Actinopteri; order Siluriformes; family Auchenoglanididae; genus Notoglanidium; species Notoglanidium maculatum. The sequence goes on along the minus strand of JAQQZX010078173.1, from coordinate 4,582 downwards.
TGACTGACAACCTATAGTGTAGGAGACAAAGGCATTCTCCAAATGTAAAAAGAAAAGGACGATCTTTCTATCTTTCATGCTGTCAGACTGGTTACTGGAGCGTCACACACTCGCTCAGCACAAGTAGCAGACATATAAAACATGTCATTTGTAATCTAAATGAGATCACTGGTGATATTTGTCTGATTTGGAGTTGGTTCAGAATTATGACTCAGCGAAATCGCCACAGCATATGTTCGGCAACAACATGCACCATATGAAAATGCATCTAACAATGTGTGTCCAACACGTACTAAAACGCAAGTGTGACTGCATGAGTGCAACAGTGTACATAATATAATCATTTTACCATCTGTACTTATTGACAAGAGTCTCGCTGTGAGCAATACAGACCTTAATTGTGGCATTTTTGCCACAAGGCAAGTGGAGGGGTGAGTTTTTGTGTTCAGCAGCGACATCACGAAACCCACACTCACACACAAACATGGAGCCATAGCACAGGGTAGTGCATAGTTTGTGTGTCTGTTTGTGTGTGTGTGCACACAATTTCCACATTGTCAGTAGCTGTAAGGCAAGTCTTTTTCCACTGACGTAAAGTCTTGTGCTCCTTCTCATTTCTGGCTAAGAAACATGAGCATGTTCTGTGACAGCCTCTCCCAGTTATGAGAGGGAGGAGGGAGGGTAGAGATAGACTGACATGCGAAGGACAGAGATAAAGAAATAGAAGAATAAACAGGCAGACCAGAAGAGAATGGCGTAAAAGAGAATGAAGGTGATCATACCTTCATCACACGCACAGCTGTGTGGTTCACAAGTTCAGTACAGACACTGAATTACGGTCACCTGCAGCATGACCTGGAACCTTGAAGGTGCACAGGTGGAACACCTCCCTCCCAGTTCCTTTTCCTCACGTTCCCAGTCCAAGAAGAACTTGTGATCCTTTGATAGCTTCCTTCCAGCCCTTTTCCTTGGCATGCTCCTGCCCAGTCCCCTTCCATAACTTCCTCCCTCTCAGGTCCTTTCTCTCATTTGTTTCTTATCAGTCCCTTCCATATCCCCTCTCCTTTGCTTGCTCTCTCCCAGTGCTATCTTTTGGTTCCTTCCAAGGTCCTTTCCTTGATTGCTCCTTCTCAAATCCCTGCCCATGCTTTCAACTTGCCAGTCCGAGAAGGAACTCACATTCCTTAGCTTCCTTCCTTCCGGCCCTTTCCCTCAGCTTGCTCCTTCCCAGTCCCCTTCCATCACTTGCTTCCTCTCAGGTCCATTTCCTTCATTTGTTCCTTCTCAGCCCCGTATGTCATTTTACTCCTTTTCAGTCCCGTCTCATTTGCTTGCTCCCATTCTCCCAGCCCAATCGCTTGGATGCTCCCTCCCAGGTTTGTTGCCTCGTTTCTTCCTTCTTCCAAGGCTCCTTCCCTGTCCCCTTCCCTCACGTTTACCTTCCCAGTACCCTTACCTTGCTTGCACCATCCCAGTCCTTTTCCCTAGCTTGCTCCACCCCAAAACCCCTTCAATCACATTTTCTGTCCCAGTCCCATTCCCTTTCTTTCACCTTCTCAGTCCCCTTCCCTCATTTGCTCCCTCCCAGTCCCCTTCCCTAATTTGCTCCCTGCCAGTCCCCTTCCCTCATTTTCAGCTTCCCAGACTCCTTGCCTTGTTTGCTTCCTGGCTTTCACTCTTCCAGTTGTGTTCCTTCACATGCTCCCTTCCAAACCCCTTCCCTTGCTTGGTCTCTCCCAGTCCCTTCTCCATTACTTCTCCTAATACTCTTCCCTTGCTTGCCTCCTCCCAGGCCATATAACTGCTTGCTCCTTCTCTCAGTCTTGTTCCCTTGCTTGCTAATTTACAGTTCTCTCCCCTCACTTTCCCCTTCATCAGCTTCTTGCCTTGCTCACTTCTTCACTAGCTCCCCATTCACTTGTCCGCACACTCCTAGCAGAAGCTGGCATTTTGGGCTTAAATAAAGGAGATGCAGTAAACACATTGTGCCATCTGTGTCAAGCTACACTCATGCTATACAGCTATCTCTATCAGGGTTTGAATTTTTAATGCAGCCTCACATCAAATCATATATCACACAATAGTGCTGACTAGTGATGACAGAAGAACTGTGTAGAGGGAGCAGATACACTCGGTACTCTAAACAAGAACAATGTACATGAAGCAATTTCCTTGGAGAGGTTTAATTTCCTTCCTTTGAGTCATATCAGCTTGCAAACAGAGAACAGCAACAGTTTCATCAGCAGTCATGGACAGGTGGAGCTACTGGCTACATAAATCCCAGTATGAACACAGGAAATCAAGTCTTTTTGAAATACTACTCAAGTCCTCGCTGATAGCAATCAAAATTGTAAAACGTTTGGGAGTCGCTTTGTAATGTTAACCGGTCATTTTTATCTAAGCCCTTGACGTGCTTTCATCTCTCTATCAAAAGACCTGCAGCCCATTCAGCATTAAGCCATGATACTCAAACACACAAACCCAACATGATGAAGCACGAGCACATCAACATGAGCAAACATACACTGGACACAAGCTCAACAAATCCCAAAGCTGGAAAAACCCGCAGCTGGAGAAACAAAAAACAAAAACATCTATATAAATCTAAACCTAATAAGCATAAGGTTTTTAAAATCCATTTATTTAACAACAACAAAAACATACAATCATTGATAAGAGAAGTCGGTTATTGGGCAGGTTTTCCACGACAGTCAGTTCTTGAAGATGGGAGATGTTTTTTGGTGTTGATTTTTTTTTTCCTTCAAAGTTCCTTTGTTTAACTTTTCCGTGGAAGTTAAAATGCAACTATAAATGGATAAAAATTTTTTTTTTTTTTTTTACATTTTTTAATAAACCAAAAATGTAATCACTGACAAACTGTTGTGATACAAGAGGAACAAAACCCTTACCTAACATTTGCCTACTACATGTTCAATACTTTATTAGTATACTGTATTAGACTGTTACTTTATAAGGAGCCAGCAGAACTACTCTAATAAAGTTACACCAGTCAGGACTCGCAGCTGGGAGGTAACCAAGTCATCGAGCCCAAAAGAAGTACGGCCAAAGACTCGTCCCTAAAGTTCCTGTGTACACAGAAATAAGTTGAAGGAGATGGAACTGGCTGGGTCAAGTGTTGTGGATGAAGAAGACCAGACATCCCAGCAGAGCACTGTATTGGACACCAATGGGCAAACGTCATAGGGGAAGACCAAGACAAGTAGCTGAAGGAGAAGAACCAAACATGCTGAGAACTGACACGTATTGGACAAGACCGGGCTTAATGGATCCACTATGTTGATGCCTTATATCAGACTAATGAACTAGAACTAAATAATCAAGTAACACAGAGTAGCAGGAGAAGCCCAATCTTACAGCTAACCGGCTAATGTTAGCAAGTTAGCGCAAAGAAAAGCTCTTCCTAGAGTAAGGTAGAGTACCAGAGAATGCAAAATTCCAAAATATCACATCCTGCAGCTGTATTTGTAACATCACTGAGGTGTACGTTTAAAACAGTGTCACAAGTTTCTAGCCACATGAGGAATGGGTTTTATTTAAAGCAGCAGCATTCCGAGGGAGGGTTATCATTTTCTAGTAGTAAAACAGTTAATCCAGAAAGTTTAATGATGCACGCCAGCCACCTTTTTCACCAAAGTGAAAACAAGGAACAGCACAGAAAGCTGGTTATCAAATGTTCCCATCTGATTTGCATACTGGACAGCACACAGTAATCAGATTCACTCTGCTAGCAAGAGACACGCTTTACATTCATGTGGGTAAAACATCATCGCTGTTAAACCCAGACACAGGAGACATGAAGTGATGAACTGGGTGTAAACAAGGTCTCAGACTCGCCAGTGAAACCAAGGCACAGCTTCCCGAGAAGAATGATGGAAAAAAATGAATTTGTAAAGGTCAGGGGTGCAGAGAGAGAGAGACAGAGTGACAGAGAGAGAAACTTAAAGAAGAATGAGTGACAGAGAATGAGAGCAAAAGTGAGCGAGAGCAAGAGAGAGCAAAAGAGAGTGTGTGACGGAGAGAGAAAAAGTGGCAGAAACAGACCGAACAAAGAAAGAGGGAGAGTGACTGAGAAAAACAGAGCGAAAGACAGCGACAGAGTGAACGGGAGAATGAGAGAACGACAGAGACGAACAGAACGCGACAGAGAAAGAGTGTGAGAGAAATAGAGCGCAACAGGGAAAGAGAGAGCGGCAGAGAGAATGCGAGAATGACAGACAGAAAGAGCGCATCAGAAAGAGAGAGAGAACAAGAAAAGAGACAGTGAGAGCGAGAAACTGACAGACATACAGAGAGCAATAAAAAGTGTGTGACAGAAATAGTGAGCGACGGAGACAAAGAAAGAAAAAGAGTGTGATGGAGAAAGACAGCGTGAGTGAAAGAGGGAGAGAGACAGAGAAACATTTAGGATTTGGATACACACGTCTCTTGATACACACATTTATGAGCTTAGTGTCTTTTTTAGTCCACTAGGAGACTATGTGGAACAGGCGCACACACACACACACACACACACACACACACACACACACACACACACACACACACACACACACACACACAC
>JAQQZX010078122.1:0-11998 GCA_030068355.1 Notoglanidium maculatum | reverse complement strand
CTTTTGTCAGATTAAAGTTATTTCTGTGACCATTGTGAGTTTTTCTTTCATTGCCTGAAGGGTACCAACAATTTTGTGTGTGTGTGTGTGTGTGTGTGTGTGTGTGTGTGTGTGTGTGTGTGACTGTGACTGACTAACAAACTTGGAGAGTGGCTCCAACAGATTCCAGGTACAACTGAAGTCTCTGTCCAGAAATGTGCAGTTCTAGGAACAGCTAAGATTCTGCACAGAACCCTCAAACTCCCAGGCTTCTGGTAGAGGACCTGAGGTTGAGAAAGACACATACCACCCCCCTAAGTAGGGGAGGTGAGAGGAGGATTTATTATATATATGAAACATGATAAGATAAGATATAACTCATTTTTTCAAGTCAAGTAATATATAAGAACTACTTACAGATAGGAACTAAAGTTGTTAGAGAGGGAATGAAAAAAAATGCACCACACACCTGTTAGATTGAAAATCTTGTCTCATGTTAGCTGTTTCCTTTCTGTGTATGTCCTGTCCTTTGATTCTTTAACCGTGCTGCCTGGGATTGTCACCTTGGCTTTCCCGACTAAGGTTTTATGATGGCCAGCTGTCTGTTCTGTGTCCTGTGGTAATTTAGCATCTCTGTGTTACTATTAACGCCGGAAACCTTTTGTTATATCATGTTCTGACCAAACAAGGTGTTTGGCATCTGTAACATCAGTGTCTCCTGTATAAATACTCCTAGACTTTCATCATTAAATCAGACTGAGTTTAACACAACCCTGTGTCTGTTAAGTTCATTCTCCAAGCGTGCTTGTCACGCAGAGGAAGAGAGAGAGAGAGAGACAGTTTCGGAGTCTGAATGAGATTGAACCTGAATAGAAACCTAACAACACCATTCAATTGGTCCAAGAAATGGTCCAAGTTTTGTTTTATATTTGTTGCTTTACCAGGTGCTGATTAGCATAAAGTTGAGAACAACTCACATATTGCTTGTCATGCTATAGCTTTTTTTTGCTTGTATCACATGGGTACTTTAGGGATGGGTAGATGATGACTCACAAAGTTTTGAGGCTTTTCCCTGATACTGCTGGGAAATGCATTGAGGCCTTGGAGTATCAAAAACAGTGACATATTGTAGTTTGCAAAAACTATAGCAACAGTAAACTCAGCAGCATTGATTAAGGTGCTTTGAATAAAGTGCCCACACATTTCATTGATATAGCCTAACAACACTACATGCTGATTATCATCTGATAATCTCATTTACTTATGTATGTAGCTATAAATACCAAACAGGTGTTAATTTTATTGTCAGTGTGATACAATAAAATAATATTTACCTATTGGTACAGTTCAGCAAAATTTTAGTCACAGCACTCAACCAATTCAACCAGTGACCCATGAAGTAAGGTCTGGTGGGCTTTTGAACCTTCTGACATGCAAAACTAAGTGAAATGATTCTCTGAAAAATACACAAGCCTCAACATGGACTGTATTTAATCTTAAACTGTATTTAACTGTATTTAATCTACCTTCTCAAAATATGCCTCAGAGCCTCAGTATCAAATCTAACATCATTATAGTATATAGGAAATCCATCTGACTCTGCAAGAATGCATCTTGGAAAAGTGTTGTATTTCTGCATGAATATTGTGTAACATTTTGGCTTTATTTACATGTAACATATACAAACTGAATTGACTGTCCTACAAACCTCATTTACTGCTGGCACTGGCATTCACCACATGGTGTCTTGCCACTAGCAAGGTAGGAGCGCATAGTGTGCAGACCAGGAATCCCTTGTATATTGCCAATTGGCAAAAGAAATTTAATGTTCACTCCACAATTGTGAGTGGGATCAAGTACCTATTTATAGAAGCCATTTCCAGCAGTGGATACACCAGAAAATTTTTCCAGCCATGGCTATGCCAATATAGGAACATCGACAAAACTACCTTACACATCCAAATCCTAACAAGTCATGTGTCAACCTAACTGGATGACAGACTATGTTACTTTAGCTTGAGCTGACAATATATTGAATGCATAATGCTTAACAATTGAATGCAAGCCAATTAATACATTTTCATTGTGAAAGACTATGAAATATTGTACAGAAACTGAAAGTTGGGTGATTAATTAGGGTATGGTATAACTTTACTGTTAATTCCGTTTCGTATATATTATTTGTTGCAGAAGCCAGACAAAAATATAAGGGGAACTGCAGGCTCTGCTTGGCCTGATAGACCTGATAAGAGTTTACTATAAATTACTATTTAAATTGCTCACTAGGAGTGTAGAGGGTTATCTACCAAGTCTAATTAAATTATTAACGATGTTTTATAAACACTTACTCATCAATGTGATATAATATGCAACTGCCATTCAACACAGTGTAAAGTGAATTCAATACTTGTACTTGTGTACTTGTACTTGTGTACAGTGGTTCTTAAAAAATTGTGAACTCTAAACGTTACTGGTAACTTTTGATTAATCCTGCACATTGATTTGGAGGAAGTTTAGCCCATTCCTCTGAACAGAACAACTTCTGCCCTAGAATGTTGGTGGGTTTCTTACATGAACTACTCGCTTCAGGTCCTTCCACAATGTTTCTATTGGCTTTAGGTCAGGACATTGATTTTGCCATTCGAAAACATTAACTTTATTCGTCTTTAACTTTAAGAGTGATGTGCTCTTAGGGTCCTTGTTTTGCTGCATGACCCATTTTCTCATCAGATTTAGTTCCCAGAGAGATGCTCAGACATTTTCCTTTACATTTTACATTGGCATAATTCAGAATTCATTGTTCCATCAGTGAAGGCAAGCTATCATGGCCCAGATGCAGCAAAACACACCCAAACCATGACCTACCAACTGTGTTTCACAGATAAGGTTCTTATGCTGTAATGCAGTGTTGTCCTTTCTCAAAACATAACACTTCTCTTTTAAACCAAAAAGGTCTATTTTGGTCTTATCTCAAAATATGCCCTAACAATCCTAAACCAAAATGCCTACTCAGTAATTGCTTGTGCTCCTGAGAGAGTAAAGCGGGATATGCGCTCGAAAAGCACAAAGAAGATGGCTAGACGTATTCCAACCTCATCTGGGGATATACTGGGGCTCACTGACCCTCAGTGCATACAGATGCCTGATAGAACAACTTTCCAGCCTCACCACTAGTTCTTACTTATGAAGCCCCACTTGTGAGGCCAAAAGAAAAAAATATATTGTAACCATGTTTTAATAATTTATTCCCTCATTTTAGTTACATCCTTGCAACAAATTAATGATTTTTTTCTTTTTCTGTCATGAGCAGGGATAGAAAACTGACTGTTTTCCTTTGAGGTAATTATTAGTCTAGCTGAGCTCCCTCTTTAGCATTTATTTCCAGTCTGTTTTTTTTTGTTGCTTTGAATGGATTTTAATGACATGGAGATGCAAAAGTCCAAGTTCCATATTTTACCGATGCCCAAAATACCAGAGGGTGTGACTCAGTATAGTTCTATTTTAAATGAAGCATGCCTTCCTTCATGAGGCCACCTTTATTTTGAACTTACGTTCGTTGGGCATGGTCAGAGCACATAGGGGAGAATACGCATAACTAAAATGTGCATTAGTGAAAGTGTGCAGAATCTGGGAGAATCGGCCCGTTACTCACAATATACAGTTAACTGACAATGTAAATGGTCATATTGAGATACAGTTGTTTATCAACATATCACCCAGTCCTAGTGCAGATGTCAAGCTCAACTCTCAAAAAAATAATTTTTGTATATCTGTGAATAGTAAAAAAGAGACAGAGCGAAAAGAGAAGCAGAATTAATCTATTTTTCTAATATTTTTTAATTAGTTTTTCTTTAATTGGCCCACTTTTTTCACACACATACTACAAGCACTCATCACAACTACTTCATCACTATAAATAGAAAATTTTTTCCAGAGCCTACTCCAGTGGCTTTCCTCCAGGAAACAGGATCACTGATCTAAAACTGTGCTTTATACACATAGAGTATACTGTGTGCTTGCCTCTGAACTAGCTAACCCAGACTCAGAATAAGAGGAAAATTACACACTTGATTTATATTTTTGGGATCAGTATTTTTTGCAAAAACATCGAAACAAAAACATTTTGCAAACACACACACACACACAATAGTATACATTCATCCATGTATACTGTGTTGTCCTATATGTCGCACCTTGGTCCTGGAGGAACGTTGTCTTTTTTCACTATGTACTGTAACATCTGTATATGGTTGAAATGACAATAAAAGTCACTTCACTCATGCAGTAATTTAACTTGGAGATAATAAAGCGTAGCCAGTCCACCTATGGCATCAAGAAAAGTCACAAAGCACTGCACAAGGGTGGTTGATTCTCCTAGGACATTCTGCAAAGCACTGCCTCAGTAGGGCAGAAATTACCATTAGTGATTTTACGCTAACATTTCAAAAGAATTTTCAAGGTGCTGAAGATATTGGACTGACACACTCAAAGGAAGAATTAACAACCTCACATAGATATCAGTGTACCATAGCAGATATTCATGATTCCAATTACAAACTGAGTCACTTCCTCTAGTCAGTAATGCCAAGTATGTAGACCTTGTTTAAAACCCTGCGATTTGACTATTACTCAGACTGAGATATATGCATCCAATGTGTTTCCTATATTATATTACACTGAGAGATGTTTATAGCAAGTTTGTAGTGTGGTTCTTCTCTTTAATTTAGTTAAAACTATAACAAAGTGATGTCCACTTTAGCATGTCCACAATTTTAAATGCATACTTTGTACAATTTAAGGTTTATAGTGTTATTTTATAATATTTATAATGACAAATATGATAACAAAAGGTTTCTTTGAACTTTTGTTGGAATAATAAGTAAAAAATGCAAATAGGTATGTATGAAGCAGCTCATTAAGTCATTTGATTTAATCTGGCTTCTATAATTGAATTACGGTGTTTAAAAATAACCGCCAAGTTTTAATGATTGATTACCAGGAGTACACTGGGCAGATTAACTGAAGTGGAATGTGCCTTGGCTTGTTTGTGGCTTGTATGTCAGTTCCACATGGACAGGATAACCTGACTCTTGTTTAGATAAATCAGTCACAGGTTTCCAAGTCTGGCCGATGAAATATGACACACATACTCCCTCCCCAACCTTACACAGTATGTAGGTCTGTGAGGGATATTAAAAAACTTCAGCTCAACCAATGCAATAATTACAATAAATGTCATGTTTAAACATTTAAGCAATGTTACATTTTTATATTGCATTTCTCACAATAAATTGATAATTGATATACTGTAAATTAAAAGTAATTTATTATTAGCTTGAATTTGTTTATCAGTAATCACAATCACAAATTGAAAAAGCAATATTGCATCAACATTCTGCAGCCATGCAGCCATAGCAATTTCATGAAGAATTTAGCCTGGCACAAACAGCTTGATTTAGCACTGTTCATGTTCAACTAACTGTTGAATTTCTTGTAATATTATAATGGCAAGTCATTCTTACCTCTGAGACTCAAGAGCATAAAATAATTCCTGGCTGCTGAAATTGTATACAGCACATATGGTCTATTCCAGTATGAAGTGGTACAAACTTATTACCGCTTTCTCTTCTCCTTTGCTCTTCTTTCTGTCCCTTTCTCAAATTGCCTCTTAAAGATAGGGTAGGAATTAGGATCCTGGTGGTTGTTTGAAGTATGTCAGTTTGAATGGATAAGCAAAAATACAAAAAACTGGTTACTGTTTGTTAGAAGTCGTCACAGGGGAAGAAATGATCACCAAAGCAACGAAGAGGGAGAATAGATAAAGAGACGTGACCGCTCCTGCATGCCACTATATTTAACAGGCCCTTTATGCTCTCTTGTGCACACATGGAGACGGAGACAGACAGACAGACACACACAAACACCATTCTGAAGAAGAATACTGGAAGTACTGCAGTGCAGTTTAGTGATAATAGTAGAGTGTAATAAAGGTTAAGTGTAGTAAATAAAGTTTCCAGAGAAACAGGACTTTTCAGCTGTGTAGAAATAAAAACCAGTAGAGATTTGAAGTTTTGACTAATGTCAACAGCTCTCAAGACATTCGATTAATTCCTTAGGGATCCAAAGTTTCAAGAGTGTAGATGAGCTCTTTCCCCTTAGATGTCCTCACTTCTCAGTTCTCCTGCAACAATACAAACCAAAAAATGTTATTAAGTTTATGTCCACTGTCTTATCACTGGAGAGGAGAAATCCTTCAGATAGTGTGAAAGTGTTCAAGAAAATGTGTATCCTCTTAGTTTGTCCAGTGTACAACTGGCTCATTACATCATGTGGCAGTAGCACAATTCATAAAATCAAGCATATGCAATCTCCATGTGGTGTGACTTGATTTATAAATGAGGTCATGAGAGAAACTCACAAGTCTCTCTTTTATTTAATTTAATATTCATTTAATATTCATCTAAAAAAATAGCATTACAAATATCCCTTTGAGAATTAAAAAGGTTTTGGGTGCTACTGTTTTGAAATGTTACTGGGAACCACATTCTACTGAGCCAATATTTTTTTATTATTTATTACATGCTATTTTTAGTCTTTTTCACTATCTTGGCATGCAGCACTAGTGTAGGAGTTTACAAAATTCTCCATCCATCTACTCTATATGACCAAAAGTATGTGGACATGCAAACAAAATAGAGGCACATGATGATCTAGAATGTCTTTGGATGCTGTAGCATTAGAATTTCCCCTTCACTGGAACTAAGGGGCCTAGCCGAAATGAGTTCCGGCATGACGGTGCCCCTTAAGATAAAGTGAGGTCCATAGAGCCATGGTTTGCAAAAGTTGATTTGGAAGCAGTTGAGTGGCCTGCGCAGAGCCCTCACATTAACCCCACTTAAAGGACCAATATGTAACACTGAAAGTCAAGTATTTAAAATTACTATAGCAGTCTAAATTTAAAAAATTGGAGAGAGTTGTCTTCCCCAGCCCCGGTCTTCCCCTTCCCCAGACTCGAAGCATGTGTATGTTGCCAGGTTGAGGGTACTGAACCAAAAAAAACAAAAAACATTGCAACATTAAACTTATACAATGGCAAGTGAGGAAAGTCCTACACTGTAAGTTGACCAGGTAATAAATGAATTTGCAATGTTTTTATTATTTGCAAATTATAATCTAACTAAATCTAATGTTTTTTTGTTTATAATGCTGTCAAAGCCATGAGAATGAAAGTTTTAGATTAGTGTCCACTGTGTAGCATGCTCCATGACCTTGTACTGAAGTTAACCATTATGAATGGAAGGTTGAGGCAGGATGCATGTGCAGTGAAAGAGCAGAAGATCAGGCAAACAACAAACACCACACACTAGGAAATTCCAAAATGCTAAACAGTGGAAAACATGGCAGGATCAATACGCCAGAATTCATTAGAGAAAAACAACAAGCGGCTGTGCACAGAAACACACATATGTGCTAAAAATACCTCAGAAAGTCAGAGCGGTAGTTGAGTACTTAAACACAGAGTCTGTAATCAGCCAAAATCTGGAACAGTTGACAACAGCCCAGGCCTGTAGTCCAGCATCATGAACCTGTAAGAAGCTGCTCTGTCACGCCAAGGCCGCTCGGAGCGCAGCATGGCATGGCGCTCAGAGCACAGCACAGTGTTCAGAATGAAGGAGAGTTCATTACATTAACTAGCAGTTAACTACATGCTGTTACATACCTGTAGACTGCAATTACAAAATGGAAGAAGCTCACTAGAAATATATAATGAATAAAGAATACTGAAAGAAGCCTTGTGCCATTTGGAAAATGTCCATATGCAATTTTAAAACATTCAATTTCATGGCCTAATAATGTTAGCTAGATGCATGGTATGGTAACATTAGCCAAAGCTAGCCCCATTTTGAAAACAAAAGCCCACAGATACAAAAATAAAAAGTCTGAAGTTGGAGTTACTACTTTCAAGGACCCAGTTTTTGGGTTATTGCTCAATTTAATGATGTATAATGTATAAATAATGAATAATTTATTTCACATTTATTTTTCAGAGTAGGAGCCTACTGTTCTTCCTTGTTGCAGCCCATGGCAGATCTCAGTTATGAAGTGCCCTCACTGGTGTCAAGTGAAGTCAGTTAAGGCTGGTCAGGTGCCTGTGATACAAGTGGCAGAGAGTGGGGAAGAGGAGCTAGCTCTGCCGATGTGACCGATTAACATTAGCGTGTGTTAACATGACAGTATTAGCCAGCACTAGTAGATCACACTTCACCAGCTGTGTGTCTCAAATACTTGCTACCTTGATAACTTTTATTTATTTGTATAACGCTTTTAACAACAGACATTGTCACAAAGCAGGTAACCCAGTTGCACATGCAACACAGAGTATGAATGTGAGTATATGAATGTTAAAGTTATTAAAATTCCCATCCTTAGTAGTAGCCATGACAAATTGCTTAGGGTTAGTTAACCTTAGCTGATTCTCAATCGTTACCTGTTCAGGTAAAAATTAACCAACTCAGCATCCGTCTTAAAATCCTTCTGGGCTCTCAGCCATCTCCAACTTTCAAATGCATCTCCAATATTTACCCACATTTTACTGTGTCTCTGTCCATGGAGATTTTGAAGGAGGTCGAGGCTGATGGGTATGTTGGGTAGACTCTAACATACCTGTTCCTCTTCATTTGCTTGCTTCCATGGCTGCAGCATGCTGTGTTTGCCTGGCAGTTTCTTTCATATCTGGCAACCCAGGGAGTCTAATTGGAATAGGTAAATGTGCAGTGGGGTGGGATCACACAGGCCAAAAGACAAACAGAAGTTCGGGAATGGAAAAGAAATTTCAAAGAAGAATATACTCGCTGCATCACTGTTGTGAGATGAGCTAGTATTTTGACTTAGCATGTTCCCTCAATTTTTGATGACACATCTTGGTCATTTTATGATTCAGTATGGTAAATATTGGTATTTTATCAATATTGCTATACCACATTGGTCCATAAATTGTAATGCCAATTGCATCCCAGGCCTCAGTGCCTGACCTCAATAATGCACTTATTGATGAAAGGACACAAATCCCCACAGCAACATTACAAAATCTTGTGGAAATCCTTCCTAGAATAATGGAGGTTGTTGTAACATCAAAGGAGGGGACAACTTCATATTAATGGTATGCCTTTGGAAGAGGATACTAAACAAGCACATATGGGTGTCACATACTTGTGGGCATTGTAGAACCAGTGTGTGAGGGTGCGGAGGAAGACTCAAGGGGCAGGCAGAATTTAAGCCAAACTTTGGGTTCACATTTATGCAGTCAGCTCTTTTCAGTGTGCTTTCAACACGCTTTACCTGTTGGTTCAACCTGCTTCCTCTCCATCCACAGCTGACACTTGACCATGCGCCAACTGCCACAGCCATATAGTTTACCACCCTTGATCCCTTGACAACATCAAGTGACAGTGACAACAGATGTCAAGAAAAAACATTAAAATATGGCTTAATGTTGACTAAATATTGATTTTCAACCATGACATTAAACAAAACAACAAAGTCATGTCTCATATGTGAAAATGTTTGGGCATGCTGCAAAAATAGAGTTGGATGGTTGGTTGTCTACATCTTTTTTCCCACTTCTATGTGGGGTCAATGTGGATAGGTGTCAGGTGCCTTGCCCAAGGGCCCAACAGTGGCAGGCCTGATGGCACCGGGGCTCGAACCCACAACCAGGGCTCCCCTTACAAGCTCTTATCAGTGTGAAGAGACTATAATCTAATTAATTAATGGATTATTTTCCTCTGTTTATTATTAGGAATTGCTCCAAATTGGATGTTACTATGGAAATTAGATGTGCCATTTCAAATACACCTCCTCACTCACAAAATCCAAGCTCCATGTTCCCACTAGAGTGGTAATTGCAGAAAATATTCCGTTGGTATTTCTTATGTTACACATATGTTTACTACATTATAAAACATTCAATTATTTCAACAGTCATAAAGTACAACCCATAGATATCCCATAATATCTATAATGGGATATATCTGTAATATCTACATATGTATGTCATAAACTGTTTACTTCCAGCACAATTTGATGCCATATTGGTTAGTTGATTCTTGGAGAAGAGACTAGGTGCAGTCTCACAGTACAACATGACTCACCCACTTTACAACATGACAAACCCCCTGACACAGCACATATTAATACCCATAAGTACAGCTGGAAGATCCAAACCCAAAGCCTAAACATAATCCATTGTCAACTATAGCAATGAAAATAGAGGTCTTAACACAGAAATAATACTTATCAATATTATTAATAAATATGTGACAAAAAGAGTTTGTAATCACTCTGAATGTGTAAAACAAGGGTGTCCACATTTGGCAAGCATGTTTTTATATGTTTATAGCCACATGAAAGAAATCAGCACTTGCTCCACTAAATTAAACTGGACATTTTGACAAGTCTGATTACCACATGTTTTATCGTGGATTTTTCTATAGAATTTTCCTTTGTTCCTTACAAAAATAAGCAGGAATATAGACATCCTTATCTCACTGCTCATTGTGTCACTGTCATTTATGGGCCTGACTATACATTCTCAATGTGGATAGATATTGCCAGCTGTTGTTTATTGCTCATGCTGTTTTCTTTCCTTTTTTTTTTTTTTGCTTTTTATAAACTTGGTTATTCCTGGTTTCACAAGTTTGGACTTAAGTTGTGACTGGATACAGTTATCAGGTAAATTATTTCAATATGGTAAAAGGAGGGTGTGTGATTCGATACCTATACCACTATCATTTTCCCTCAAATTACAGTATAATATGACTGATGCTTGCAAGATAGATGTTTATTGAGGGAGATTGTGTAACTTAGGATGTTGAATTTTGGCTCCAACACAATCAGAAGTCACTGAAATCCTACATTATGAATGGTTGACCATCAAGTGCAATAAACTGGGTAAGCACTTCATTTATTTTCACTGCCTGAGGGTTATCTTTAGCCATTTTTTTCCTTGCTAAAGTTTGCTTCACTGTTGGTTGTTGCAGTGTGTTGCTGGTGTAGGTGCAGATTTTGTCATACCCACTCTTGTGTCTGTTTTTCAATGTCTGATTAGATTGGTGATATTAAAGAACTTTTTGTACTGTCTCTTGATATTTTTGCAGAGCACAACTTGCAACTTTGACTTTACTCATTGATTTTGTAGTGCTTCCATATGGCCAACATTATGTGGTCCTCCTCCTGTCTTCTCCTTAAGCTACTCTTCATTTTTTAGGTTCCAAAAAGAGACCAGGAAGAGTCTGGGAAGAACAGGACATATGGTCACCCTTTTTCTGTTACCCTTTGCCTTCATCATAACAACAACATATCTTGGCAAACTAGGAAATAACCTGAATGTTCATGGACAAGTAATTTAATGTTACCTGACACACAAATGTCACACAGCTACCTGCATGCCTCTCCCCTTACCCCATCC
This sequence comes from Notoglanidium maculatum, assembly GCA_030068355.1. Classification (NCBI taxonomy): domain Eukaryota; kingdom Metazoa; phylum Chordata; class Actinopteri; order Siluriformes; family Auchenoglanididae; genus Notoglanidium; species Notoglanidium maculatum. Next base: position 552 of record JAQQZX010078122.1, on the reverse strand, counting down.
TTTGCACGAACATACCCTGTATATACCATACCACAAACAGAGCCAGGACTGTGTATGAACCCTTTTTTTGAGCACACACACAGAATGGACAGTTATTCGGCCATGAGGAGATATTTAATAAATTTGACAAAACGTGTATTGGATAAGGATCACTGACTGCAGCTTTAAAAACAATAACAATCATTAGTCTATTAGACATGCTGATGTAAGCACATGGCATCTTTATCATTTTTGTCCAAATGTATTTATGTATAAGTCTAAGTAAACTATTGTGAAACTGTGCTAAGCACTAACTATCTAGCTACAACAGCTAAGATAACTGACTCCATTGAATGTTGGCTAGCTAGAATTAGCCCTTAGCTAATTGTGTTTGTTATTGTTACACATACCTTAAGATATGTGTAGCTGTATAAAATAGTTTATTTAAGCAATATCACTGTTAAGTTTCTATTCAGGTTCAATCTCTTTCAGACTCCGAAACCGTCTCTCTCTCTCTCTTCCTCTGCGTGACAAGCGCGCTTGGAGAATGAACTTAACAGACACAGGGTCATG
>JAQQZX010078022.1:0-12003 GCA_030068355.1 Notoglanidium maculatum | reverse complement strand
CAAATGAGGATGGGATCCCTTTTGAGTCTGGTTCCTCTCAAGGTTTCTTCCTTTTGCCATCTCGGGGAGTTTTTCCTCGCCGCCGTCGCCACAGCCTTGCTCATTAGGGATATATATAGATAAATGTGTAGATTCATAAGATCATATTCAGAATTTATATACTTTTGTGAAGCTGCCTTGTGACAGTGTCTGTTTAAAAGCGCTATACAAATTGAATTGAATTGAATTTGTGCTCATTCAGGGAGGTTGAGGTCTGGGCTGTGCAGGACATGCGAGCTCTTCCACTCCAACCTTGGCAAACCATGTCTTCATGGAGCTCACTCTGTGCACACGGGCATTGTCGTGCTGGATCAGGTTTGTGTCTGTAATTTCCAGTGAAGAGAAGCTTCCAACTTTGTGGCAACATTTTGGGGAAGAACCACATATGGGGGAGCTGGTCAGATGTCCACAAAACTTTGGCCATATAGTGTAGATTGTATTCCCGGTTAATGGAACAAGTAGGACCTGCCTACATGTTAGAGGGATGATCGTCATAGTGATGTACTTCTGAGTCTAAACTTTAGTATGCTATGTCAATGCTCCTTCACATTCTTTATAGCCTTGGAAAGTATCCTAGGTCAGGGTGAACGCCCTCTGTTGAGCGTCTTTAAGGGGTGAGTTAGTGGTATTGTGCTCAAGGACAGTTTTCTTTACAAGCACAGCAGAGATAATGATGTAGTCTGAGTGGTGTGTCTAGGAGTGCTGTGTGATTTGGAGACAGCCCTGACTATCGAGTCTGGAGAATATGCGCCGAAGCAGTTCCCGAACCTGCAATTTGTGATCACACTGCATAGTGGATGGCTCTTAAAGATATTTGAAGATGATATTTAAAATATAGCATTTTGCCCTTATAAGGTGCCATTTAAGGAGGAAAAAAATAATTGTGGTTAAGATCATTAGAAGTAATGCCATTTTTTTTTTTTCAAGAGTGAAAGGCACTCTTAATGGCTGCACCTGGTGTCCAAAAGGTTTTTTTAAATGGTATTTGTGTCTGAATGAATTCTAACACACCAAAGCACTTTGGCCTGCCTTCGTCTTCAGGCTGTTTTCTGATAAAGACGTTTGACTGAAATGCCTCTCACATGAATCATGGCATTTAGGAGTTTTAGAATACTTCTACGAGATCCTTCATTTATATTTTAGAGAACGTAATTGTGTTTTAAAATTAGAGATGGCATTGTTTGGCTCAGAGAGATTTCCCATGATTCATAGCGCTGCAATAACGGTTGTTGGTTTTTGGTTAGAGTGTTTACATCAAACTATCTGTGGTTAGCTTGGTGTATACAGTGATGCAGTGACTTAGTATAGTTTAGCGTACGTAGTTTGATTGTGTTAACTAACCAGTATAACAAGTGGCTGGTGATTACATATTAGTGCTCAGTTTTTAAAAGATCATGAGGACTGCCTTATCGGTGCGCCTCATCCGTCTCAACTGACAGGATGGGTCGATGTTATGAAGCTATGGCTGGAGGTCAGCTGTGTTGGCAGCTGTAGTAAAGTACTACGTTTTTTCAGAGGGTGTGGATGGACACTTATGAAAACTGAGGTAGAGCGCAGTCGTACTTCCATTATCCAAATACATACTGTAGATATTGTTCAGAGTTATCTGAGTGACCGTAAACAGCCAACAGATTTTCCTCATAGCAAGTCTGAGAAACTCCTCATTAAATGCGAACATACTTTAGTTGCATAGTCATCCGTGGGCTGTTTGCTGACAAAATGATGTGAACACGCACACCTTCATGGGTTTTAGCGTAGCTAGCCATGTCAACAACCCGGTCGCTGGTATGTAGTGTAAGGAATACGGTGCTGGACACGGGCACTTGCCCACTAGCCGACCACCACACAGGCTGAACCTGAACTCACGGTTTTGGGTGGATAGCATTGAATGGAAGTGTAAAATTCTAATGTGATGGGCTGTGTGTGTGTGTGCGCCTGTCTGTGTGTGTGCATATTATTGCAATTAAGCATTAACCTTTTTTTAAAGCTTTTTAAAAGAATGAACTGCTTCTGAATAGGTAAATATTTGTCTGTATGGGAGCAGATTGACCGAGAATGCGCTGATCTACTTACCAGATGTCCCACTGTTCTAACAGACCTGTAGCTTTATCTGTTTCCCTGCATACCTCCGTTTCACTCCCTCACTCCTCCTCTGTCCTGAGAACCCGATCCCTGCATTCCTCCATCCCTTTCTCACGCCGCCCCACCTTCCCATGTTCCTCCTCCCTCAGGGCCGGCATGAGGACAAACCATCAGGTCCGTCTGCACCTCGCATATATATCTGCTCGTCTTACACCGCTGATACATGCACTGAAAATGTGTCTCGGACCGAGAGAGATGGGTCACGTTCAACACTGGTTTTGTTTACTGCTTTAAAATGACTTGAGACTGTCTGTGTAAGTAGCTGGAATGTAAAAAGTTGGAATCCTGAGGTCTATTTTGAAGTATAGTTATAAATATACTAATGATAGTTTTAGCCCCAGTGGAAAGTAAAACTAGGTGATATAACCATGCAATTATGCCATTGTGATGAATATGACTTTACTGTACGTGGAGCAACAATGCACGTCCTTGCAACAATGAAACTCCTGTTTTTCAGTCTGTAAAGTCATTCTCCACTGCTTGCCCACACACGTCCTGGCTGACACACACACACACACACACACACACACACACACACACACACACCTTCATATGACCATGACTCATAGTTCCATCACTTCAGTAGCTCAGTCTCTTCCATCTGTTTTACTGCATGTTTTCTGCACCGTATGACATCTGCCATGACATGAGTGGAGGCATCATTCTATGCTACTATATTACTATTAATCAGTCACTGTCATGATAGCCATCATGAGGTTGTTATGGCGACCTAAGTCGCATGCTAATTTTTGCTAAAGGTTCTCTAAAGGTGTCATGACCTTTAGTCTTCATAGACTTCATAATGTCTTTTAAAAGGTTCTATTTATTAATCGCATGTTATTGCTGTGGCAGCTTCTCTGTATATTCTCACCGTCCACTTTATTAGGAACACCCGTGGAACAACAGTCCTCTACTAAGCCACTCGTGTGGCAGCAGTGCAGTGCAAAAAGGCATGCAGATACAGGTCAAGCGCTTCAAGTAGTGTTCACATTAAACATAAGAATGAAGAATAAATGTGTGCTGTGTGGCATGGTTGTTGGCAGATGGGCTGTTTTTGAGAGTTTCTGCTGATGATCTGGGATTTTCACACACTACAGTTTCTACAGTGGAAGAGCATTGTTGATCGGAGAGGACAGAGGAAAATATCCAGAGTGGATATTTAATCACTCTGTACAGAAGAGGTGAGCAGAAAAATGTGTCCGTATACACACAATGTTGAGGTGGATGAGCTACAACAGGAGAAGACCAAACTGGGTTCCACTCCTGTCAGCTAAGAACAAGAATCTCAGACCATCATGGACACAGGCACACCCAAGCTGGACAGTTAAATATTATGGGGGAAAACACCCAATTGGTGTTTTCCAGTCTTCAACTGTCTAATTGTGTGTATTAGTATATTAATAGTGTGTATCTAATTGTTCTTGTATTAGTTTGGTTAGGCTACAGGTCTTATTTGAGACAAACTAAAATGCTTCTTTCTGATTAGTTTGACTTTTCGGACTATTAAGTGAGCACGCTTCAAGGCAGTTAGGTTCCCACTCACAAATTCCGTGCTCTGGATGCCACTACCTCTGGTGCTGCCACCTAGTGTGCAAGAAGAGGTCGACCTCCCAGTGAAATCGCAGCACACCTCAAAGAAGCAAAATTCATCTCGCCAGTATTTTGTATCACAATAATTGAGGCGACAAAATTGCCTCCTAGTAATCATAAATGGGAAGTATAACGAGCCCTTAATAGAGACCACAGCAAGTAACTGCAGTTAAATCTTATAAATTTCCCCAAAGACAAAATACAAGTGCATGGTGTCTGTGATGTCCAGAAGCATTTATGTTGTAAAATTGGGAAAATAAAGAGTGATTGAGAAATGGGTAATGTTTATACATCAGAAATGTGTACTCATTGCAGTGACCTTGTTTTCCGTGCACATGGGCCTCGCTGGAAATGGTTATTACCATCCTGCTCCACCAAAATCTATCATCACGAGCCGCTGCTGGCGCTTAACACCCGGGGGATACACACATGACGTGAGTAACAGAAAGTATGGAGCCACAACAGGGTACTGCAGTTTTGATAAAAGGCTGCTGCTTTAAACAAGAACGCCACTACCTCTTGGGCGCAAATTAGGACATTTTGGGTTTTATAATCGACGGTTGTTTCTTTTGGAGGTTGTTTTGGTGAAGTTCAAGATGTTCGGTATCTTGCCATGAAGTTTGCAAGAGGAAATCCAGGGTGACTCCTGCCTGACGTTCGTGAGCAGAGAATGCACAACTGATAGCTTGTGGAAATGCTGAACAAGCTACGCGCCACCAGGGAAACCATAGCAACAAGTTGTACTCGAGATAGGAAAACGCACCAGCAACCAGCACAGAGTGACAGGAAATTGCTGGTAGTTTCAATAAAGCAGCTCTGATGAGAATTGTCCACAACAGTAACATGACACTTGGACTTGACATAAGTGGTCACAGCATGTAGTAGTGTTGGGCTGATGGATGATGCCGTTGGCTGACAGATAACACGGTGAACCCGGTATCATGATCCCCCGCCTCCTCCACACCGACAGCAGGAAAATGAAAGCTGGATATCTTCTAATTGTTATTATAACTCCTTGAACAGCTTATTTAATCACATTGTTTACAAAAATCATGTTTTAATTTGGGCACAAACAAAAATAATTTTTTTGTGCCTTCTCAGTAAATCTGCATAAGTCTTTATTTGTAGTGCCAACAAAGGCAACATATCTGTAAGGACGTACGGAGCAATTTGCTAGGTCCTGTCTACGTGACTACATCACGCATCAGTGAAACGGGGTGTTCATTTGTTTAGATATGAGCTAGCATGGATTTCTGTTGACTCTTATAATATTAAGATATTTTTTTATCTAAACAAATTCTAACGATGCCCAAGCTTAACCTTTTAAAGGTATAGCCCCCCAAACTGTCCTCATCCACCACGATGTTTCACTGTAGACATAGTCTTATGGACGTCCTCCGACCTTAGCATGTAGGACATTTGACAACTTGTTTCGATTAGCCTGGTGATGGGGTTCATGCCACCTCTCTTAACCTTTTGTTCTCTTGCACACTTTTTCTTCTCTTCTCCTTTTCCCAACCCAGTCGGCGTTCTCTGGAGAGCTTTCACGGGTGTGCTTAAGAGAGCAGACTGAGCATTCTCAGGCCCTTTGTGGTTCTTAATAATAAGAGCATTGCAGGCTGTCATACTGAACCATGCTATGAAGTTACCTGAATGAAAGCTTTTCAAGTGGTACACACTTCATCTCTCATTTGATTGAAAAGTCCATATTCTTTGGCGGTTAGATTGGAATTCATGCAGTGTCCCGGTGTAAAGAAAAAAAAAAGGGCACTTTATATATCTTTAACTGCTGCCATTGACAGGAATGCTTTTAGCTTTAATAGCATTACACATCTGTGGCAACGTTACAGCCGTTGTTATGCGGTAAGTGATTAAATGTCGATCAGGTAGATTGTTCTGTAGTTAATAGACCATTAGATAAATAACCAGCAGGTTAATGGGTGAGTGTCCACATATGGATCCTGCGGATCTGATCCCATTTTTTAGTGGAAAACATCACGGGCATTGCTGGAGGTGTTTGTGTTCTATATTTATGTTTAAGCTCTATTATAACAGTTGAAATCAGGCTCAGTATTTTATTTACGTATTCACAAATGGTATAAAAAAAAAAAATGCATATGATCTACTGTTTCATTTTGTACCTTAGCGCTGCTGAATTCTCAAATCTGATGGTGATGGTTGAAGAGGGACTATTAATTATCTATAACGGCAGCTCTGAGAAGAGTTCCTGCTCCAAAGCAAGTCAATGCATTGTTTCTATAGTAACAACCCACACAGGGACATGTATGCTGGGTACTAAACATAAATAGATGAACAAAACCATGTGTACTTCTGTAAGTTTTCTGTAAAGAGACATTTTTTTAGCATTTATGGAGGGAGTCTCCAGTGTCGTTGCTTTTAACATGCAAAGGTAAAGCTTCTCTTTGTTTTTCATCGCCGCAAAGTCTTCAGTACTTTTTCAGTTCTTCAGTAACTTGGCAGGCTGCAATGTTTTTTCGTGACTTTAATGTCTTTTGCATCCGAACAAAATCCGAGCAGAGTGTTGTACTGAACATGGTGGGGAGTAGTGTTCAGTGTTGATCTGTTGTACATGCCTATTCAGTATTATTATACTTCATGTAACAATATCGCGCATCGATAAGTCAGGGTATAGATTTATGAAGATTCGAACTTGAATTTGAACTGTGATTAATCTCTCAGTTTTCCTAGCTGTAATTGTTTAGACAGCAATTTAACTTACAATAGTGGAAATTTAACCTGTGGCTTTACCGTAGACGGAAGCAACACCGCTCTAATACCGCGAACCTGCGTGCGCGCACTCAGACGCACACACAGACAGGCAGCTAAAATAAGAAAGAGCTTTTGTGCGATTGACTTGCCAAAAATTTAACAAGGAATCGGTGCTATCTTTTTACAGACTTGTAAATGGAGGTTGTTGTTTCATGTTTAAGCTGAGGGCCTTTACAGCCTTCGCAAATGTTCATTTAAAAAAAAAGCTGCTTCTTTTTTCTTTGTAATTGTTAATAAAGGAATATTTTAGCTAATAGGCTATTACATTTTACCTAATGCTTTATAAATGTTTGTAAATAAGTGTTAGTTATTAAGAAAATTTAAACAAAAGTATTTAAAAAAAATTAAGTTAATAAAGAATTGGAAAATAAATGTTGCATTTTTGGATAATAAAATTATTTTCTTTTTTTTTTTTCACCTCAAATATCACAAAATTGTATTGTGAATTGAATGAGGTTGTGAATTGGGTGAATCATTACATGCCTAATACTGAATCTAGCATTTACTAGCTCTAGTTAGAACTATAATTACTGTATATAATTTTAATTACATATTAATGGATACTAATATTTAAGCATGTTAGTTTGTTTAATTTGTTGCCAAACATGTTTATGATTTAAACACAGAGACGGTGTCTAACTTTGTTCTGTTGAGAGCGCGAGTGCGTTCTTCGCGCTATGGCAGGAATAGAGAATTACAGTTTCATTTCGGGGGCTTTTAGTTTAAATGTAATTCAGTCAGTTGCACATAATGTGTTTTGACGTTGTACTGAACAAAAAAGCATTCATAAATAACGAAACTGATGTTGACAATGTTCGGGCATTACATAAAGGTAAAGGTTAGATAAAGATAAATCAGGTTCTAGACATAAATGCTGCAAATAAAAGTTGTTGGGCATCTCAGGGACAGCACTGTTAAACAACTTTAAAAGCACAGGATTGTACATCTAAAATTTGAACAATCCAAAGCACTTTTGGGACAACAGTGAAACAAAAACAAAACAATTTGGCAAAAAAATGATCTTGTCATGTTTGGAGAAAGAAGGGGTGGGCGTTTGATCCCAACAACAGCACACCTACAGGTACGTACAGAGGTGGAGCATCATGGTGCAGGACGCCAGACAGTAATGGGGCTTTATTATGGAATGCTGTTTAAATCAATATTAAATGAATGAACACATAAAAATGTGCCTATAAAACAAATATGGCTATGAAATAAGTAAATAAATGCATAAATGAGTCGATATAGTTGTAAAAGTATGGACGTGTTTATTTAAAAATGGGATTTTTCAAGGACCACTTTAATCTATTTATTTATTATAATTATATATTCATTTATAATTTGCTTATTTATTTTATTTATTTATTTTGCTTGCTTGCTTGTTTGTTTATTTAAATGGCATTCCATATATTCTACATCACCAAAGGAAACATGGATGGAGCGATGAACTGGAACCCATTAGAAGAGAATTTAATCTCATCGAGGAAAATGAATCTGGGAAGCAGATGGACAACTCAACAAGACAACAGCCACTTTGTTTGTGGAGGATTTTGAAATTGAGACTCCATCAGAAAGACCCTTGTCATGTTGAAGACAATTTGCCAAATGGAATGGTCAAAATTGAACTGCAGTTTTTTTTTTTTCTCTTTCATGAATTCGTGCTTGGTTCAGATTTGTTCATGTTTGTTTTGTACGTTAAAGACAAACATGAGACAAGACAGTAAGTGTGTCAATATGAAGTGGATATATGCACTGGGAGTATATGAAATAAGAGCTTTAGTTGTTATCAGATGGTGTGTAAGGAGCATGGTGATTATGGTGTGTGTGTGTGTGTGTGTGCGCGCGCTGCCACGGGTCAGCAAGTCTTTTGCCTCCAGTATGTATAGAAGAGGGAAAATGTATGGAAGTGTGTATGTGCATGTTCTTTCTGTGTGTGTGTGTGTGTGTGTACTGCAGTGGAGAAGTTTGTAGTGAGACCTGTATGTGTGTGTGTTCAGTGGGTGGGGATTAGTGCCTGTGGGGTGTCCTGCAGCAGTGTCCAGGCATCTGGTGGGGCTCCAGCTTATCTTTGTGCTGATGCCACGCACACACAGATTTCCAACACAAAGAGAGAGACAATGTTCTGCTGATCCTGAAGATCTCCGCAGCATGTAAACAGCTGACATACTAAATAGTTTTGTCTGCATCATTTGTTCTTTGAATGTCCTTTAAATGCACTATTTGAGGACATGCCTAAAAAAAAAACCAGGTTATTTATTATTTAAAAAAAATTGTCAGATTTTGATTTGCTCAGGTATCCATTACTAAAACCTGATGTCCGATACACAATTATATATTTCATTTTCTTTTTTCTTCTTCTACCTTTTCAGTCCATTACGGTTCCAAGAGCCGTGCCAATGCGAGAGGAGTAAAATTACTTCTTAGTAAACTCGTGAAGGCTTGGACAAAGCTAATTCTGATCATGATGGGGCTGTGTGGCTGGCATTAATGCTGCCCTCTAGAGGAAAGTTGAGGTAAAATGTTTGTTGTAAAAAAGCAAGAATTTGATTTTAATCCCAGAAGAGCTTTTAACACGAGACAGACCGGATGTATAAAAATGGAGTAAACATCTCCAGAAGAAATAAACAGGGAATGGCAGGCAGATGCAGCATCATCATACAAGTCTGAACGTGTCCTTCGGATCATGAGTAATCGTAGAAGAATGACAACATCGTAGTATGACCAGGGCTTGTTTCTTTCATCATGTCTGACTTTGTCTGTGTCATCGTTACCAGGACCATATCTCGCACCTGGTGTTATGTCTGGCGTGTTTTAACGCGTGTTGGCTGAATTGTCATAAACTCGCTTCAAATGTAATGCTAATGTTATATGAATTGTCTGGTGAAATATCTGATTCTATATTAAAAAAAAAATGTATGTACGTCACAATGAAAATAGATGATCACTTCTGCGTTATTGTACAAATCGGGTGCCGTTTAGCCCTTGTGACTAAAAGAAATAAACAGCTAATAAATCAGCCATTCAATATGGGCAATTATTTTAACAAGGTTTCTTTCCTGACATTCACTACATTCTTAAATCTTGTTACTTAAAAAAAAAAAAAAAAAAAAAAAAAAATCATTTTATTACTCATTTGAGTTACGCGTAGTAGTATTATATACACAACATTGTTAACTAGAGGGCATTGAAGACATTCCAGTCATTTGCATAACTACTTTTTATAATTAATAATTTACTTTCAGTATATCATTTATGTAGCAGACTTGTACTTTCAACATGATCTCGTAAGTCAATATTACAGCATTACTGACAAAGGGACGGAAATGAGAGAACTTGATTCGAGAACTTGACTTCCTCTTGAACTTGTGACCTGGAAAATGACCGTCATCTTGAATATGTGTTCAGGTATCGGTGTTGATTTGATATGGAAGACTAAAATGTATGTTTTTCATAAAATAAAGCGAGATTCATGGCTTATAACTATGTAGGATTCAACCACCTGAATGCCCCTCCCTTACCCCTCCCCCCAAGCGTGTATTGAGCTTATGTGGTTACTTCCAGTACTTACTTGTTAGCCAGCACCAGCAAACACTGATTCCTCTTTGTACTTCTTCCTCTCTTTTTCTTTGTGGTCTGATGTTGAGATACAGCACGTGTGCTTGGAGGAAGTTTGCGCTCAACAATGTCATACATTTTAAAATCCAGTAGATGACAGTCAGGTTCAGTAGTCACAAACTATAGCCAATGTAGAAATACAATGACTCCATAATAAAGACCATGTAAAGTTGTTGAGGTTGCAGATTTGCATATCATACAGGAGTCCAAGGACCGTTGTCCCCGACGAAACCCAACGAGACCGTTGTCTGCATTCTCCGAGTGCCCTTCTAGTTTAGTCTTGAGATTATTCTAAACTGGCAGCTCTTAGTTTCCTTTATCTATTAGCAATGTTGGTCTTGGATCACCAGTGAAACGCTAATAAATAAACCTCTGACACTAAATACTTTGCCTCAATAGAAAAATGAATGCATTTAAATTTAACCTAAATTGCTCTTTCAAAAAAAATCTCTAATTTCTAATCCTGCACATTGCCTCTTCGTTATTAAGAATCAAGAAAAAAAGGATTTGTTTGTTTCTTTTGCATGTTGCTCTGGTGTTTAAGTACACATTAGAGCCTGTGGTTAATAAGATTTTGTCTCTGCTGAATTCACTGACTCATGGGAAGAAGTGACCTTGGTCATGTAAATATTGTGTTATCAGCAGCACATTCTTGCATTTCTGTGGGCGGCTTGAATGTTTTAAATTGCTTTGCTTATTACATACATTTATCATTTTTAGGTTGTAATTTTCTCATTTTTAATGAAATTCACTTAGTCTGTGCTTATTATTGCCCAAACAATGATCCATGTCATTGTCCGAGGCTGTTTCCTTTCTCTTTCATACGTCGTCATCTTCCTCCCGTTCACTTTGTATATTCTTAACTCATTGATATTTTCTTTTCCTCCTCGTCGCTGTCATGCCGTGTAATTCTCTCTCAATTTGTCCATGCTGACATTAGCAATCGCTCCTTTGTCTGTGTCCTGTGACGGCAGTCATCAATCAGTCCCTTGTTATCGGTCTTACTTCAGAGTGGAGAAGGAAAATGTGTGTGATTGAGTTCTCTCGCTCTCTAGCTGTTCAGCTTCAGGCCAGAATAAGCAGGCTCGGGAGCATGTGAGGTCGCCCTGCGTCATCCCCAGCATCCAAATAATTCTCAGTCACGGCCAGTTTGAAAACCTATTTCTCGTTTCTCTCTCTAATCTAACCGCTGGTTTTTGATCACACACATGACCGAGTACCTTTGTGATAAGTCACAGGGTGGATTATTCTTTGTAACATCTTTTATCTGTAGAGGCTTCGAATTTAAAGAACAAAGTCAGACTCTCATTGCAATTTAGCTCTCGGTAGTGGAATGCGCTCCCTCCTGTCTGCACTCACTAGTGGACTTCATCAGTACAGACCATGCTGATTATTGTCCTTTCCCACTGATCTGAGTCGTCTCTCTCGTCTCTGATGATTAAAGTAAGATGTAGATGGACAGACTTTGACATAAAAATGCATCTTGATCTCTGGAAAAAGTCTCTAATGGTGAGCGAGCGAGTGTGTTTGGAGTTTCGTGCTGTGCATGGCACATAAGAAGTCTTTAGTACTAATGAAACTGGCCCAACTGGCACTGCTAACTAGCGTATGACGAAGTGTACTGAGACAATGGACTCCCTTTGTTCTCCTATGTGAGTGCAGTACTTTTAATTGTTTGTCACTGTACTTTGTTGATCTGGCATTTCAGAGAGAATCTCTTCAACCTACCTCAAAAGTGACCAGTTGGCTCTCCATCCATCCATCCATCCATTATCTATAGCGCTTTATCCATCTGGGTCGCGGGGAAGCTGGAGCCAATCCCAGCAT
>JAQQZX010077991.1:0-12005 GCA_030068355.1 Notoglanidium maculatum | reverse complement strand
TCTCTTTTAAAGTCATAAAAATAAAGAAATAATTGAATTAGAAGGTGTGTCCAAACTTTTGACTGGTAGTGTACATACATCAACTTGGATTGCTGTTTGTTTATCAGTGTCGAGAGCCAGTTTCTACTCAAACTATGTTAATGTGGTGTCCTTCTATTCGTGGACCGTGTAAAATGGCCATTCTTAAAATACTTGACGTGAAAGGAAAAAATGATCAACAGACGGGTAGGTTATTTCAATGTTGAAATGAATGTGAGAAGAACCTCTTTCTGTGTGGAGGCTAGAAGGATCACAGTAATGAGGTAGGATGCCTCCTGCAATAGGATACATAGGACTTTCTGTGGGACAAGGAAGAGAACAAGAGACATTACCGTGCACACTTAAGGTTCTAAATAAGGCCCTGAGTATAATCAGTCAGCACAGCATCCATGTCACCTATGAAAGAAATACCAGGGTTACCTTTTACCCATGGCATGGGGAAGGGGCTTCCCATTAGTACTTCAAACGTTGACAATTTAGTTGTGGCACTTGGTGTCATTCTAATTTCACACAATACAGCTGGAAGGCGGTGACTCCCCTTCCCACCTGTTTCCATCATAGCTTTCAATGTCCTGTTCATTCTCTCTCGACCACTCCAAATGACTGAAGGTGGTAGGGACTGTGAAACTTCCTTTCACTGTTAAGCTACTGACAGTTTCCCTATAACTTTCGAAACAAAAGGAGTTCCCTGATCAGTGTCAATGGCAGTAGGCATTCCATATCTGGGGATGATTTCCTTAACCAAAATTTTATGGACATTGTTGGCATTTTCTTTTACACGTGGAAATGCTTCGATCCATTTAGAAAATCTGTCAACAATGACTAATGTATTTTATCTACCCACATGAAAGCATGAGTGAAATCAATTTGTAAATACTGAAAGGGAAGTAGATTGTGTGCAGAAGTTGATGGTCTCACATTTTGTCGAGCACAAGTGAGACATGAGTCAATCAGCAATTTGACAGTTTTAGACTGCAAAATTGTTAATGCTCTCTTCTGCACTCCACATGTAAGATACCATGGAAAATGTTGCACAAGAACAGAAGAAACAGATTCAGGAAGAGCCAGACAACCACTGCAGTCATGATTAATACATTTCAGCCCTGGCTTACACTTTTGTGATGCCCCCCCAAAAAAACCTAAGTCAGCCTCAAGCCTGGGTCTATAAGAATTCCTAAGTCTATTCATCAATTTCAGGAGGTTGCAACGTGTATGAAAAGAGAGGAACATGAAGACGCACGAACATAAGGAGAGGATGCGCCTTTTTGAGTGGCCCATTTGGCTACCTTGTCAGTCAAAGCATTACCCCGTCGTACCCGATCTGTAGTAGAAGGGTCACTTCCTTTAACTTTAACAGTTGCCAGTTGTGATGGGAAGGGCATGCACGCCTGTAAAACATCAGAGACAAGAGTAGCATTAGCAATTGGTTTACCTTCAGCAACCATGAGAAAACCACGAGAATGTCATTTTAGCAAAATCGTGTGCTACACCAAAAGCATAAGGTGAATCAGTGTATATATTAACAACATGGTCAGAGAAGAGGGTGCAAGCATGAGCAAGAGCAGCTAATTCAGCAGCTTGGGCCAACTTAAAGGGGAGTGAGCAGAACTCTTGCACAATATCAAGCAGCGAACTAACAATAACAACAATAAAAAGTGATGTCCTTTTGAGTTTTGAGGAGGACTCATCTACATAAATGTGTATGCCAAGTTCAAAAGGGGTAGATGATGAATCGTAATGGATACTTAACTGAATACATGATTGGCATGACTAACCTCAAGACAGTCATGTTCATCATCAGGTAGAGAAAGCGGATGACTGGAGGCGAGTAGGCACTGTCAAAGGACAGCAGGAAAATTGGGTAAGCAACTGGCAAATTTTGGGTGGCACACAAAATGGCCTTGTACCGTGAGCGCCATTGAGCTGTCATGTGCTGTGACAGAATGGTAATTACATGATGAGAGTTGTGTAAAATCAAAGGATGTGGTCAAACCAATTTTTTAGCATCCGTGACCATAAGAACTGCTGCAGCAACTGTTCAAGACTAGCAGACATGCCCTGAACAACAAAATCAAAAGTTTTTGATGGGTATGTAACAGGATGGCTTGAATCCCCCTGCTCCTGGGCCAGGACCTGCTGCAGTGGACCCATCTTCAGAGATGTACATATGAAAGAGCAGGGAATAATTAGGCAGGCCCAGTGCAGGAGTGGAGCACAGGGCATGTTTAAGGTGCTTAAAAGACTTCACCATGTCTTTTGCCCAGACGAGCGTTTCAGTACTCTCTAAAGGACTACGAGTGCAGGATTTTATAGTGGAATAAACAGTTGGTCCACTGTCTACAGTAATTTGAGTCCCAAGAAACTGAGCATTGCTTCCTGAGTTTTTGGGGAAGGAATGATTTATATTACCTACCTTCTTTTGTTGGCAGCAGAGAGGACAAGAACCAAATAGGTGACCAAGTGAGCACGTCACAGCAATTTAGCCAGGGATGCCTTAAATCCACAATGAGCCAGATGTGTGAGAAGAAATAGATTAAAATCTGTGTGTGAGAAAAACAGAAGTCAATGTCAGAACGCAAACAAAGAGGACCCCATACAACCCCACCTATTCCCACAGAGTGCATGGATGTTGCGGAAACAGGTCCAGAATAACTATTAGCACTAAAGGATGAGCAAGTCACAGCAGTATTAACCAAGAAGGTGTAATCAATGCCATGTTTGGGAGTATGTCATTATCAAGTCTGAGGGCCTGTATGTCTTTAATCAGCTGTTTCGTCTACTGATGGCTAAGGCATGTACTCAAAATGATACGGATATCAGTTCCCAATAACTGAGCATAGCATGTTAAGCGCTGGAGGGTGTCCATGAACTTATGAGGCTGTCTGTATGAGGGCAGGTTATTGCAAATTTCAGTAATATCATTGTTTAGGAGGATGAACTTGAACCGTGTTCTCTCCTTGAACAAAAGGAAAAGTGGTCAAGACTTCGGGCTGTTGATCTGAAGGTCATGAGTTCAAATCCTTCCTTAGGAGCTGAACTATCAGTAGGTTTTAGCCTTTATTGCATCACTTCCCTTCTTTTGCCCAATCACTGTCTGACAACGAGTTTAAGGCCTTAATCATATTTAATTATCTTAAATATGAATATATATTTTATGCTACACCATAGCGGCTCCACTTCCGATACACTTAAGTCAATCAGTGTGGATTTTTAAGCCCATTTTATGCCAAGACTGATGACGCATGCTGTGAGGTGATTAACAATTAGTGTTGCGCAATTATTTGTTGCATTGGGTTAGTAAATAAAACCTATTTGATGCTGGATATGATTTATATAATGCTTATTAATCAGCATTGTGTCAAACCCATCTCTCGTCTACCCTGGAAAAGCACAATTTAAACAGGCATCAAACCTATCAGCCATTATCTCTACTCCAGCTGGAAAAAGGGATGCATAATTAGTAAAACAGTAACATTTAATGACATTAGTTCTCCTGTGAGGCATTATTAAATCTTTGCATCTGCAAATTAGCTACATAACTGGACATACATAAGGTGTAATAATTTTAGTATGAAACCTTATACACCCTTATTTTCACGAGTATTGCATATGTCTGACAAGAAGTTGACATGATTTTCCGAAGCTTTAGTATGTGGAAGTAGTTAACTCCTTTTGGTTAATAATATTTAGAGGAAGGGTTATATAACTCCTAATAATATTTAGAGGAAGGGTCTTGTTGCTCCCTGTTCTCCACCTCATGGATCAGTTTCTCTTCATGGTCAACAGTACAGCACAAGATATCTATCAACAGAATTTACATACAGGACTGAGGAGAAATGCATTGTAACTGATCTGTGTGTTTTTGTGTAGCTCACATCTGTGGCCCAAGCTAAAAGTGTGTTGCACCAGGTTACTGCTGCACTGGCTGTTGCAGAAGAGGCACTTTGCTTCGAACACAGGTATTACTACACACATGTGCCACCAGTGCACTCCCAGGCTAATTGTGTTTTGGAGCAAGAGTACTTACATAAAACGTGATGGGTTCTAGTAGGTACCTATGAGACAGTTGCTATATCTTTGGCAATTATCAAACTCTGGACATGTAAGTATAAAGGGCTACCTATTTTAGAGTTTTCTCTATTTACCTCTGCTCTGATCAAGAAATATTGTGCTGAAGTTAACTGAAGATTGTTAGTTCTGTCTATAGTGACCTAATGGATACTATAAATTATTTATTGTATGTAATTCTGTTTCTGCAGAGACCTGCATTGGGGAAACATTCTGGTGAAAAATACTAAACAGAAGCATAATCAGTTTATTCTGAATGGCTCCTTACACTCTATAGAGACACGAGGAGTTCATGTTAACATTATAGACTATTCACTCTCGCGTCTTGAGATTGGTGAGTTCAAAACTTCTTCATCTCAGTCATAAAACTGATTTCCGTGTGTATGTTTTTTTACTATCGAAAGGATATGTTAGCAGTTAACATGGCCAAGAATTTAAAAGTTGAAAAAGAAACAGAAAACCTGATATCCTGCTTATTTTGGAAGCATATATATGCACCATTCCTGTTATTAAGAACACCTTTACATTTATGCAGTCATCTAATCCTTTAAATTATAAATTGTGAAAAATAAATGATGGAGATGGCTGTGTGTGAAATTCCTAGGAGATCAGAACCTTATGAAATACTCAAACCAGCCATTCTGGTACCAACATCCATCCCTCGATCAAGGTTACAGAGATCACACTTTTTCCCTGTCCTATTGTTTGATTTGGACATAAACTGAAGGACATGTTGAATTTTTTTCAAATGCTTTTGAATAAGGAGTTCCATTCAGTTTTGCTAGAGATGAGGCTGAAAAGCACCAGAATAATTAAATATCTTTCAGTAAATAGATAAAACATTTTTAGGTGTAAATCAGCCTTCAGTTTAAAATGTTTTTTTTTTTTCTTCCTGTCTTTCTTGTTCTTAGATGGCCTTACAGTGTCCTGTGATATATCAAATGAAGAAGAGTTATTCATGGGCCAGGGTGATTATCAATTTGAAATCTACCGTCTGATGAGGAAAGAGAACAAGTAAGCATCTGTAACTAAGCAAACTGAGTAACTAGCACTTCTAGTAGAGGTGGGCGATATGACCGTTTTAGATTCTGATCGAATAAAAATGTCGAATCATCAGCTTTAACAGAGTGGTCACGAGTACCATAAAACTAAACACATTTTGCCAGATGCTCTGAAAATGTTTTATGAACCAAACTATAATGACCAGCTTGTGTCCTCCTTGACGAGACACATAAACAACCAATAATGATCAAGAGTAGGCAGGTTCTTAATTTACTTTTCCTCCTCATTTTGTATGGCAACATTATACACCATTGTTGGGTAGGCAGTGTCATTCACACCATCCTAGCACGACTCTAGACCCAACACCTAAGTAATGTTATCACAGTCTTGGGAACCTTCATGTCACTATGTCATAAACCCTGCCTAACTTCACCCAATATGTGAGCTGTCCAACCAGAGAGGAAAGGACCCTGGACATGCTGTATACTAATGTTAAGGAGGCATGCAGTGCTTTTTCCCGTCCCACTTTGGGCAGATCAGGTCACAACCTCCTTTATACTTTAGTTTAGTTAAAGGCAACCTGTGACCACAAGGACGATGAGATGGTCAGAGGAGGCCTATGGGACACTTCAGAGCTGTCTTGAGGTGAGACACACGTGAGCTGCATGGAGAGGACATTGATGGGCTTACGGAGTGCATCACAGACTACATTAACTTTTGTCTGGTCTGCACTGTCACCGCAAAGACAGCCCATTGTTATTCAAACAGCAAGCTATGGGTAACAAAGGGCATCAAGGTCATCTTAAATCCAAAGAAGAGGGCTTTTAGAACTGGCAACAGGGATGAGATGAGAGCAATACACGGGTACTTGAAAGTGAAGTCCAAAGAGGCTAAATAGAAGTACAAGAGGAAGCTGGAGTGGCGATTCAAGCAAAACAAAATGAGAGGGGTCTGGTGTGGCATGACGTTTACTGGTTTCAGAGCAACAGAGAGCAACTGGTTTAACTGGCAACAGAGGAGTTGAAGGCAGCTTGGACAGGGCTGATGAGCATAATTGGTATTCCAATAGATTTGACACAATGACTCCTGCTCACACCCTTGACTCATTTGTTGTCGACTTCCAACCATCACCTAATTCAGTGTTGTCGCCCCCTTCCCCAGGAACAATGGAGGATAAATAAAATTAAAACCTTGTTGGCCCATCTTTGTGCGTTGAGGTGGTGTAATGGTGAAGATGCAGAGGTTCCAGCTTGAGGACGCAGATTCCATTTCCTGTTCAACACATATTACTTGGGAGTTTTGCTGCAGATAACTACTTTAAAATTAGCCAGCCCGTACTGATTTTGCTTAACTCCGTGCTTAGTAAACCCATTGTGGTAATGAATTTGGTAATGTTATGAGTAGTTTTGTAATAAATCAAGCATTATGGCATGGCATTACTCAGACTGAAGCAGGACTCTGTCTTACTAAAAGCTAGGCTCTCGACAGGGTATTTTGTGAAGGCAGGAGTCTTCGTCCTGTAGCTTGTTTTAATTTGCTTGCTGAAAACACAGGGCAAAGTGCAGAGTGCACATACACTCATCAGTTTTACTCACCGAGGACTAGATAAAATATCAGTACAGACTGGCTAATTTTAAATGAGTTACTTGCAGCAAAACATTCTCCAAATAATATTAGCCGAGCGGGAATATGAACCCTGATCTCCAAATTGCTAGTACTGCACCTTCACCATTACACTACTTACAGTGTGTTTTCGCCGCCTGTAAACTGTTGGTGCTTTTTATGCCTTTACCATTGTGCGGCAACCATTTGACAATACTTTTTTTGTCTTTTATGAGTGCACACACTACACATGCGAGCAATGAAAACACACATATACACACAATCAGTGATGTATAATTAATAAATAAATATAATGCTATTTAAAAATGGCAGGTTTGTTCAGGACACCTCGTTTTCATGTCATCTTTTGGTTTCGCCTCGGCTTGCTTGGGACCTTGACAGAGGTGATGCCAAAAGTAGTACTGGGTACCAGGTACTCGCCAATGGAAAAGGCGAGTAGAGTCGATACCATGCAGTGGAAAAGGGCCATAATACCCCTTTCACATAGAAAAGCCATTAATGTACAAGTGAAAACATCACAATATTATGCACATATTTTGAGATCTTATTTTTTGTATTCTTTTCTATATTATTTCTATTTCTATATTATATTCCTTCTTTATTCCTTATTCTATATTATATTCCTTATATTCTTTATGTAATAAAGTATAGCACCATTCCTCACATGTGCAAACTAAAGTAAAACTTTTTAAACTAAAAAATACATCCTTGTCCTTATCCATCTTTAGCCAGGATGGTTTGGTTTGGCAGAAAATGACAAACATAACCGGTCATGGTTCAGCTGCCACAGGTAGTAAACAAAAGGCAGCTGTGTTAATTGAATAGATTTTTTTAATGTGTTATTTATTTTTGCTTAGTTTTTGTTTGTTTTAAATACTGATTTTAATTCTCTCATTGTAGTAACTGCTGGGTGGACTATAACCCTCACTCCAACATACTGTGGCTGCACTATCTGGCAGATAAGCTTTTGTCTCTGAGGTACAAGAACAAAACACAGACCAGCCAGCAGAAGGCCTTGAAGAGCAGTCTGAAGTCCTTTCATTCAGAGATACTCAAATACCATTCAGCCAAAGATGTCCTTTTGCATGCCACTCTATTTCAGTGATCTCTAGCTTGTGCTGATTTGTTTTTAATCAGTGCTATGAGGCCTGTTTAGATTCTAGTAAAGTACATTTGTAAACTAAATTATAATTATTTGTTAAAAGAATTGAAATGCAAATAAAGAATTTTTTTTTTCTCTTAGAATAAAAAGACCACGTTGAGTGGATTTTTTAATTTTTTTTTTATTATCATTCCTTAATACAATTTGTATACATTGTAACAGCAATGCAGCAGCATAATACACAGTGCTACTTAAAGTGCCAAATGTACAATAAATACACAGGACAGTTCACACTAAATAAACTGGACAACCAAACAGTACTGGATGGAATACACCAGTGCAAACAATTGTCTGTAAACTGTAAGCTCTGGGCCAAAATGTTTATCTATAAGAGGGAGAACAAGAAACCTCTGTCCACTGTCCTTGAGTCTAGCCATCTCTTGTTCAGAGAAAAGGCAGAGAAAGGCACTTGATATGAAAGAAAACTACTACTCCAGTGTACAGACATTCAGAGCCATTAATTGTTCATAAGGTTAAAAAACTCATAAGATCACACATTAAACAGCAAGAAACACATTAATTTCCACTACAATGGCGACTGCACTTCTGTTCTCGAAGGATACAGGAACTGATCTCATGACGAAGGAAATCGGGTTGCTACCCCTTCCTGCCCTAGTTGCTGCTTTTCCAAGCTGTCAGCTGTCCCTCCAGTCATCACCAATGCTTTCTCGCAAAGGTTACCCAGCCTATTCCCGACAGTCACTGGCTCTACCAGCTCACATGGTTTTAAGATACATCCTAGGATGCACTGCAACATGTAACTTCTGTGATATAACTTCTTACTCTACACATAACACTCCAAAATGACAAAGCACAAACATTTTTAGAAATGTTTGCAAAATTAGTAAGACTCAAGATTTCTAATATGTAGATACATTTACATTTATGTCACTTGGCAGACGCCCTTATCCAGAGCGACTTACATACATACATGCATACATACATTTTATACAAGTGAGCAGTGAAGGTTAAGGGCCTTGCTCAAGGGCCCAGCAGTGGCAACTTGGCGGTGCTAGGATTTGACCTTCCCATCACTAGTCCAATGTCTTTACCACAGACCCCTATACAGAATAAATAAGTATTCCCTTGGCTAAAGCATTCCAAATTGACCTCCGGTGCATCCTATTTGCTTTGACTATCTTGAGATATTGTATCTCTAGAATTTGAGTTGTTTAGGATACTACCTGATCACCTGCAAATTCAATTGATTGGAGATTATTTTGAAATGCACACACCTGTATTGAAACCGCTCAGGGCAAGGATATGAAACCATTTCTAAAGCTTTGAATGCTCGTAGGAGCACACTGGGCTCTATTATTGTGAAGTCCCTACAGAGTTCTAACAGATATGTGAAGGATACAAGGCTTGAAAGGAAGAAGCAATCCTGCAAACACAGGAAAAATTTCAGGTTCATTTTCTAGTAGTATCAATGACCTTAGCAACCAGAGACCATGGTCAACAAGAAAGGGTATGTCCATATTGGAGGGCAAAAGGTGGCCACACTGTCTGACCAGCCATATCTACTGTGCATTCTCTGGCTTCAAGATCTCTACTGTGTAGATTCTGGCTCCAATTTTGACATGCTGTGCAAACAGGACAGTAGTGTGGAGGCTCCTGATAGGATAGTTCCCTTGCCCCACTGCTGATTATAAGAGGCAAGAAATGGGGTGATTTGTTTGCTGTGAGTTGCAACCTGAGGATGTGGAGCAAGATGTTGCCGCTACCACATGTCCAACACTGCTTTGGTTTTGTGCCTTACCAATGCCCCTTACCAAGCTCTCAGCTTTCACTCTACAAAAAGGCATCTCATTAATAGGAGGGACAGTCAAAGGTGCAAAAAAGTTGCAGGCTGGCCAGATTTTGATGTGTTTAAAGAAGGCACAAGCAAAAAATCTTTTACATACCAGTGAATTGACTGGTACTCTTACAAAGGCCTTCCCTCATACATCTCCGAACAGCAGTAAAGGAGTAATTTTCACCAGAGAGCTCTCTGAGAGAGGGAATGGATGAGGCTGAAATAGCTTCAGAACTGACAATATAGTGTGACAGATGTCAAATAACAATAACAAGATTGAATTATACAGAAAACAGCACCTACATCATGATGTTTGTTAGGCCACAACCCAAAGAAAAGTTTTTAGTAGGCTACCAAACAGTACCTGTTGATTAATATATACCCATGCATTAAGGTGCTCGAAATGCCAGAAATTTCATGTCATCAGTTCATGTATCAGCAAGTTGTAAAAACTAGGTTGCAACTGTGGAGAGGAAGGACGAATATATCTGCCAAAAACCACCAAAGTGTTGCAACCGTGATGAACATAGTGCATTCTCAAAAGACTGCCCTGTCTGGGTTAAAGAAAAAGAAATCCAGAGAATGAAATGTGTTATGAAAGTTAGTTTCCCTGAAGCATGCAAATTGGTTGAGGCCCCCTCTGCACTTTCATTAGTAGTGAAGTCCAAATGAACAATTGAAACTTGACCTGGATAAACAGACATACCTTATCCAATTAGTAGTAATAAGTGTCCCCATTTACAAAAAAATCAAGATAATCATTCTGAAGTCAACCATACCAAACCCAATACAGACCAGCCAGAATGAAAGCACATCAAGAGAACAATCTGATAGTAAGAGCAAAAAGAAATCAATCCTACAACAACTAAATGGAAGAAAAGAAAACAGCCTGAACAAAACTGAACACTCAAAAAATATTTAAATGGCAGAGATTTTTGCAGTAGAAACCTCTCACCCAAAGGCAGGAATAAAGTGAGTACATGGATTGCCTACCTGATGTGTAGTAATAATATTGTTCAGTGGAATTGTTCTGGTCTTAGGGCTAATCACGCAGAATTGCAGCCCTTAGCTACTGTTTTTAACACACTTGACTTTTGTCTTTAGGAGTCCCACCTGGTATCAAATAGCCCCTTTGCCTTGAAAGATTTTACAGTGTTAGGTGCTTGTGGCCCTTTAATAAGACATGATATAACCGGCAACAGTACACTTAACAGTCCACAAACCCATCACTCTGTGCTCTATCTATATAACACCTGATGGCTTTGCAACATTGCAACACCTGGATGAAATAGGCTAGTTGAAATCCCCATATTTTCTCATGGCTGGTTTCTCATAGCAATGGGGAAGCAGACCTAATAGCAACACTATGAAGAACCAGAAAAAATGCACTCTGCTATATAACACCTCAGATATCTATCTGCACTTAGTAGACGGGACATACTCTGCGATTGAATTAACCATATGTGAACCTGAATTATTGCCATCTTGACCAAAATTGCAGGAACTAAATGGCTGTAATTCCTAAATGATTGATGCAATATTCTGTTAAACACTTTGAATTAATGCTGGAAGTCTCCACTTCAATAACATTTCGATGGCTTGTTTACAAATCCATTGTGGTAGTGTACAGAGGCAAAATTATGAAAATTTTGTCACTATTCCAATACTTTTGTATGTAGAGCACAGGCCTGAAAAGTCAACCACGAAACAAAGCTGGAGGCAATTTGTAACAAGCCTAACCCTAAATATGCCAGTAAAGAATGTTTGGGGTATAATGCGTAAGATGAAGGGCAAAGGAAGCAGACCACAAATATAGCACATCAAACATCAAGGCACTCTACTTAATACAAAACATGAAATAGCAAACAAGCTAGCAGAGACATTTGAAAATAACTCAACACAAAACTGCCTACCCAAAGTCCAAGCAATATGTGTATAGCAAGAAAAGATACAATCTGAATTCTACTCAGACAATGTAGAGCCATATAACCAGCCATTTGCAAGGAACAAACTTTTGAAAGCCATAAAGAAGTCCCTTGATACTACCATTTGGCCAGACAAGATTCAATATCAGTTTATAAAACACCTCACCTATAGTGTTCTGTCTCCATTTCTTAAAAACTTAGTCTGAACCATAAAAACGCAGGACACTAAAGAGACTTGTCTACCGACTGTGAAAAACACCCAAAGAAATTTTTACCCAATTTATTGCCCTAGCCACATCAGCAGTCCTCATGCCTCCTGCAGCATGCCTAATGCACGTTCACGCAGATGAGCAGGGACCCTGGGCATCTTTCTTTGGGTGTTTTTCACAGT
>JAQQZX010077872.1:0-12012 GCA_030068355.1 Notoglanidium maculatum | reverse complement strand
GACCTGCCCAGGGTGTACCCCGCCTCTCGCCCCAAGATGCTGGGATTGGCTCCAGCTTCCCCGCAACCCAGACGGATGAAGCGGTATAGATAATGGATGGATAGACACATTACATAACATTATGACATCTGCTGATTTTTTAGATCTATATATTTGTTAGCATAGAAATAACATTGTCATAAAAGTTAACCCGAATATGCTTGTTCTAACTTGTTCTAAAGTTTTTTTTTTTAAATGTAATTAAGCTAGTATAGTATGATCCAAAGCATGTATGTTCAGAGGTTTTTACACCTGTTTACGCAGCAGTGTTCACATCTCTGGTTCAGGACAGACGGAGAATTCGCACTCTTATTATACACAGTAAATCACACCAGACACGGTTTTAGTGATTAAAAATCCACACTCCATTTTCATGTCCTTAATGACCCCAAATAGCCCTATAATACCTCCGTGTTTTAGAGATATTAGGTGTGTGAGAAACAGATTGTAACGTTTAGAGTTCTTCCTGTGGTGGAACACACACTTAGGGATTGTAATCGGTTACCGAGCACATCGATCACACACTCGGGCTGTCATTTTATATGAAAACACACAAGGCTGTGAGATAACCATGAATTTACATGCAGCTGTTTGTGGACACTGGGGTCCTTTGCATAGATAGAAACACAGCTAGGACAGATGTGGACAAAATCAGTCTATTATATTTGCTTGTTTTATTTTTAAGGGTCTTGTTAAAGGACCCAGTGGTGGCACCTTGGCATTTCAGGGTTTTGAACTCATGACCTTCTAACCAGTAGCCTGAAGCCTTAACTCAATGCCATTACTACTGTTCTTTTTTTTTTATTTATTTTTTTTTGTAAATAACAGATTTAAACTTCCAGTGGCATGATTGTCTCACCTTATTTTCTCCATAGGATAAGAGATAAGATAAGATAAACCTTTATTAGTGCCACAAGTGGGAAATTTGCCATAATGGTGTATGAGCTCCGCCATGTCATGAAGAACTTGGACAGCACATGGTCTATTGGCTGAATCTCGAGATATTGGCACCCTCTTCTGGTGCATGCTATTCCCACTGCACAAAGAGTCTGACTTTGCTTTTTTGTACTTCTCTGCAACTGTAGTATGGTGAGGGTTGGGGTTCTCAAGTCTCCTGAGGCCTATTGACCAGATTTTGGGGCATTTGGCTGTACCAAACAGCACATGGGGCAGCAGGAGATCCCAGTTTACCACACTGCATGTGCTCTCCAGGGTTCACATCCATCTTCCACCCAACCAAACAAGAGGAACTGCTGATTCATCTTAAGTGGTTTGGGGTGATGTGGCACAGTCCAGTAGGTTGTATTTATGTCCATGAGTTGACTGTAGCAGTGACTTTTCAAAGGAAGTTTGCCATAGGTTTTCTGGCTGGTGGTGCAGCACTCCCAAAATGTGGATGTTATTGCTGCAGAATGATATTGGTGAGATCAAGCTAACCTGCTTTGCAGCTTCCACCAGTTTGGCTTCTTGGCAGTGCAGTAAACAGATCGCTATGATTGAGGTAGCCTATTTATTTCCAACTTTTTGGACTCAGCATTGTAGTTCAGAATAGCAAATGTACTTAATTGCATGTCTTAGGAGGTGGGTGGAAACATGTGAAACTCAACACAGACAGTAAGTAAACTAAGCTCAAGCTTGAACCTGCATATGTGAGCAGATAATGATGCCCACTGTACAAGAACAATGCCATAAATAAATACTTGTTTGTTTTAAATTAAAAGAAGAAAATTTATTCGAATTACAATGTTTTAATTATTATGAAATTTTATATATTTTGTTTAAATGAATGAAATGAAACATTCATACAAGAAAGAAAGTCATCAAACAAAAGATAAAAAACAGCGTTTATTGTATACCATATTTTATGATCATAAAGCCTATTTTAAAGCTTTTGAACCTGTTCTGTTTCTTGTTTTTTTTCTCGGTGTAATTTTAAAATCCACCATGAGGTGGCAACATTCGTGTGTATTTCCAATCTTTTTCTTTCACTTTAGATTACTAACACCACAAACACAAAATGGCGTTGGGAGAAGGTAAGGATCGGATTAATGTTAAAATAATATAACGATTCTGTCCTGGTTTAGTAATGAACCGCTATAACGTTAAATTATGTGACCTGTTAAAATGTATTTATAAAATTAAAAACACGACACGTATAGCCAAGTGAAAGCGGATATAACCGTACACATTTCCTGGTCTAATTAGGCCTGTATTCCAGGATATATTTACATCTGTTTAGTGTAAAATTACAATTTTTGTCAGAGGCTAAGAAGAACAATGAAAGTAAAAATAAATAAAGATTTTGGGTTTGTGGTCCTGATTGGCAGGTAAAATGGGGAAGTTATCAATTCTGAAGTAAAGTGATAAATTATTGAAGGAATAAGGATAGGGTGTGGTACATTTGAGAAGTGATATAATTATAACATGAATATCAACACAGCACTATTTCACCTTTTCCCATTCATTCCTAACTCACATAAAACTAAATCAGAAATTTGATTAAAATTATTTTAGTATATTATAAATATATTATGAACGTTTGTTCATTCAACTCAAGATATGTACCAAACTTTACAATTTTAAATAACAATATTACCATAAACATTTTGTCACATGGATTTTGTGATATTTTTTTTTTGTGTTCGTATTTTCTTTATAATAAATAATAAATTGATTGAATTTGTGGTTCATCCATTAATGTCAGATGTTTACAGAAAAAAAGTCATATAAGTATTAGAGGTCACACAACTACCAATTTTAGTGGACTTTAGTACTCTTTTCCACATGTAAGGAAGACAGACGTTTATAATAATAATAAAGTCACACATTTACTGCAAATATATCTGACATAAAAGTACAATGAAATAAAAGAATAACTGGGCTCATGTTAAAACATTATAACCTACGTCTCTAAAATTGGGATGTTCTTAGTATAATTTAAAAAAATGCCTTGGTGGTGTACTGGTCATTTCCTGTCCACTTGAGTGAAATGATTGTCTACATGAAACTAAACAGAAGTAAATATATAAAAGAACATCTATAAAATCTAATAAATAAATAAAACAAATAAAAAATATCTGAATAAATCAAACCCTGAAGCTATTTTAATTAAGAACCTTGTGTCAGGTGGCAGAGATGATGACAACTGCAGTTAATGCTTTTATTAGAAATGACTGGCATTAACAAACAAATCCAAATCTCAAGGCAAATATCAAATACAAAACAGGCACTGGGTCAGGCGATGAGCAGTGTATCCAAAAACCAAGCCACGAGAAAACACGCTAGAGTCAAAACCAGAAATAACTAATGTTAATCAAAAGCTTGGTATGTCATGAAAAGTCAGAGCTGAAGGAATATTTTGTGAAGTGCTGATGTGAGTGTTCATATTCATGAATTCTCTAAATGCTAGGAAAGGAGCTTTAACACTTCTTTTCCTATCACCTTTAGCATAGGGAACAATAGACCATCCTTTATGAAAGCAAAGGAAATAATGCCATCCCTAAATTCATTGTGGCAGCAACATTTAAAGTGATGCACCATCAGCACACTATTCATGCAAGCAGATATGAAATAAATAATAATAAAACATTTTAAAAAATGTAAATATAAATATGAGTGGACAGGAAGGTGAGCGTGAGTATCCATTCTCGGTTTTGTGACTGGCAGCCTTTATTCATTTTTTATTTCAATTTGAGCCTTTTGTTCAATTTGTAGTTCATCTTCAGAACACTACGTTTTTGCACAGCAGAGCCACATTAATAACATCCGCTCTCGGATAATTGTGTGGCCTTGTGTAAGTGCAGTCAGATTCTCTTACCACTGCAGTTGTCTTTCTTATGTCCTTATGAATTCCCCTTCACATCTTTCCTTGACCTCATGGCATTTTCCACTGAGGTCATGCAAAAGTGGTTAGGAAAGGACATAGGATGGACAACTCAGAGGCAGCCCAGGTGTGTGCCATCAGTATTCAGGTGACGGTGAATGTGAATGTGTTGTAGTCCAGAGTGACCACATTTGTAGGCCTAGGTTCATTGTATGAAATGGAGTCCATACAAATGTACATATTACATTTGACACATTACAATGTCTGTGTCATGTCTCATGATCTGTTTCACTGCCAATGTTTCACCCCTTAATGTTTTGATAATCTCTAAACTGAAGCTTTCCACAGCAGTTAGTCATTAATTCAGTATCTCAAGTATATTTTCCTCATTTTGTTTTCACAGTGTCTAAATTCATTATAATTCTTCTGGGGAAAAAATTCTCAGAAAGCAGCAGAGTGGGAAACTTCATCCTGGGAGTAAATGTGTTTAATACTGAAGATCCTCCACCTTCAGAAAAACCTCAATGTTATAAAGGGCAAGTGGAGGGAAGAATCATCACCATCATTAACACACCTCATCTCTACAAGCCGTTGCTCAGGAGGAACTGACTCGGAGTATCAATCAGCTGATTTCACTCTCAGGACCTCGTGTGTTTTTACTTGTGGCTCAGAGTCACAGTTTTACAGAAGACGACAGAAAGCGACTGGGATTCATCTTGAACTCTTTCAGTGATCAGGCCATAAACTACTCCATAGTGACAACTGTAGATCTTAAATTGAACACAGTTTATGGAGTAAAGTGTAAAGCTTTCAAAAAGTTAATGGATGAGTGTCATGGAAGACATCACAATTTTACACAGTTGCGGAAATACAGCAGGAATTTGGTTGGTCAGCTGTTTGAGAAGATCGACAAGATGTTCACATGTCAGAATTCAGAGGACATACACAAAGAAACTGTTTTAGGTAAGTGGTAAGTGCTGAATTCACCTCTCTGGCCACCTTGCCTTAACCACTGACTGTAAGTGAAGTTTGTAGTTTTAGGAAAACACAGAATATTGACATTATTTATAACGGTTTAATTATGGTTTAAAAGATTAACTGTGATTGTGACTATGATTACAAGCTAGGCTTAATTATAGATAACATTTCACATGTCTTATTATATTATATAATCTTATAAATCTTATGGCTCTGTGCAGTTTATACAGCACTATTTCTTTTATCGTAATTGAATCATCAGTTTTATTTGTCTTCATGTATAGCTTATTGACTTAGTTTATTATTTTTTTTATTTTTAATTTTTTTAATTAATGTCAGTAAAATGAAGCGACTGGTTTTCATTAAATGCTCTGGATGGAGTTCTTCATCCCTGTCCTAGTCAACTGTTTTTCCAAAAGTGCAGTAATCCATGTAGATTATATGATTTGAAGTTGATCGACTTGAAGTTTACATTAGTTAGTCTTCTAATGCATACATTTTCACACATTCAGGAGCACAAGTAGGATATGAATGTTTTTCCAAATTTACAGGATTTTTATGAATACTAAATTTCTTGTGTAAACTCCTATACAAATTTTTATAAATAAATCTGTTTGTATCCAGCTTGATAAATGAGGCCCATTGTTTGTATAATGTAGGGAACCAGCTCAACTGTAAAATATAATGTAAAGATTTAAAGAAGTAAAGTGGGATTATTAAGTGGACAAAATCCATGATAAATATAAAAGATGCATATGCACCACAGTGACACGGTTTACCAAGCAAAGGCTGAGAGAAAGAAGAAAAATATGGCTTCTGAACATCATTGGGGTTTGGCTGGACACATGCGCGGGTTAGGAGACAGCACTGTAAAATCCATTGTGCTTATTTACACACACACAGGCAGAGGTACAAAACCATCAGGCAAAAGAATAATCCAAAACAGAAACTAGGTCAGGCGATCGGCAGAGTATACTAGGCAATGCAAAGACAATAACCAAAAACATAGAGCAGAGTCCAAACACCAAAATATACAAACACTGGAAATCACAGCTTGGCAGTAGCGTACACGAGGGCTAGACTAATGCTTCGCAAATTCTCAGCAATACTATGAGTCCTTATAGACGTGAGTGCTAGAAGATCATCGGCCACGTGACATGGAATGGGAGCATGTGTTCACGGAACCTGTAGTCCTTAGAAGTTCCTGCTGCAATGCGGAAATGCGTGCTGAGCGCAACGGAGATAATCAGAAGCACAGTGCGTGTGGCCGAATCCACAAGGCGCATGTGCCACGTGGAGCAGATCATGCCAGCTTCCTGTTCCTGTGCTGTGGCCAAACATTTTGGTTAATGGCACATTTTTGTGTGGTTTTTGATTCATAGTTGGGCTGGGAATGTTTGCTGCCTACTCTGTTTCCAACCAGCATGCATTTATAGCCTTCATATATAGCCTAAATATAGGCTTCTTAGGGTTTTAAATAATGTCTGCTCAGTACAGTCTGCTCTACAGTATAACACCTAGCATGTCACTTCCTTCAAATGTAATAATAGTATAGCTCAAAGTTCTTAGCTTGTAACTCCTAAAATGTGTTATTTTTTATTTATTTTACCCTTTGTACAGTCCCTTTATTTAAGCCTTGCCAAAAAACCCATTTTAAATACACATGAATATATTGAACCACAGGCATGCAATACAGAGTATAGTATAGATGAGTTGTATAATAGTAAAGTATAATGTACATAAAGTATAAAAACTGTATCATATAGACATGTTGTGACAATGTTAGAGAACTTGTGAACAACTTTTTTTGTTTAAACATCAAAATATATTAACTTGTGGGCTTTTGTGTTTGTTTGTTTTGAATCTTTATGGCCAGGGTTTAACTTGGTGTTGTGTGGAACTGATAGAGCTCTGAAGGCCTCCATATCAGATCTCCTACTGGTACAGAGAGAACAGGGAGCAAAATCAAGCTCAGGAGAAGTGTGTGGACACCCGATCACGCTGGTGGAGATGCCCGCTCTCTGCAACACTCAGCTCTCAGAACAGGAAGTGATGCACCAGACTCTACACTGTGTCTCTCTCTGTGATCCTGGAGTTCATGCTTTCTTCATCATTGTTCCTGAAGGTCCTCTCAAGGATGAAGATGAATCAGAAATACAGATGATTCAGAGGATCTTCAGCTCCAGAGTTAATTACTATACTATATTCATCATTATCCAGCAGTCTCAGAAGAAACGGTTAGATGAGACTCTTAAGTCTGTCATAAATGAATGTGGAGGATGATATAAATTCTGCAGCAAGAAAACACAGGCAGCAGAACTGATTACATGTGTGGAAAATCTTCTTAAAAAGAACAGCGGTCGTCAGTATACCATGGCCATGTTCTCTGAAGCACAGGTTGCAACACAGCTGCAGTACAAAAGAGAAATTGAAAGTCTGCAAAAACAAACAAAGGAACTTGAGATGAAAAACAGAAATCAAACACAAGGTAAAGTGTTTATCAATTTAAAATAATCATCAAAGTATTCATCAGTCTGATTGCTGTGATTAGGAGGTAAAGGGAAGTTGTTAATTGCAGTAATCAGAAACAACTGCATGTTTATTAACAAACATTTTGTTTTGCAATATGATCATTTCCAAAATTTATTTTGCAAAAGTAATTTTACTTTTTCTCAGATCAATTTACATAAAATTAGGACAGTACATATGAAATAATTTTATAATATCTCTAACATGTTTATTCATATGACTCTTTTAAAGAACCCTGACTTTTCTTTGTTTGTACAGGTTCAAACAGCCCTGACACACTCAGAATTGTGCTGCTCGGGAAGACAGGAGTTGGGAAGAGTGCATCAGGAAACACCATTCTGGGGAAAACTGTATTTAAAGAAATGCTCTCATTTCAGTCAGTTACTGCTGCATGTCAGAAAGAGACAGCAGAGATCAGTGGGAGACAGGTTACTGTGATCGACACTCCGGGACTGTTTGACATAAATATTGATAATGATGAAACCAGGAAAGAGATCGTTAAATGCATTTCCATGGCAGCACCTGGTCCTCATGTGTTCCTGCTGGTGCTGAGAATTGGACAACGCGTCACACAAGAGGAGAGAGAGGTAGTGAAATTCATTGAAAAGGCTTTTGGTGAGAAATCAAACATGTACACTATCGTGCTCTTCACTGGAGGTGATACGCTAAAAGGAAAGACAATTGAACAGTATGTGGAAAAGGCTGGGACACATATAAGAACACTTGTGTCTCAGTTTGGGAACAGATATCATGTTTTCAACAACAATGAAAAAAACAGCTACACCCAAGTCCTGTATCTCCTGGCTAAAATTGATGACATGGTGGCAGTGAATGACGGAAGCTACTACACTAATGAGATGTTGAAGGAAAAAGAGAAGCAAATGGAAATATGGAGGAGAAGGGAAACCAATCTTGAGGTATACCATCACTTAACATTTTAACCACTCAACATACATCAAACAGTCACATCTTTATCTCTATCTGGTATTCAGCATCTGGTGTTCAGAGGTTTTCTTTGAGTGGCTTTTAGAGAGAAATTAAATCTTATTCAATTTCAGTTTACAAAATGAGGAATTTTAATTTTCTAAATAAAGCCAAAATGAATATATTATATTACCTGCACAAGATCTTGTGGGCAGTTTTTCTGTTTCATAACAATATACAAGGAGTACAGTATATACAGTGATGGAGAAAAAAAGCACACTCTTCTTCAGGTGCACATTTTAATTTATCAGGGCTTAAATGACAATTGTCTGGTCGTCACCGACTTCTTTCAGACACAAGGCACGGTACACCCTGGACAGATGGCCAATCCATTGCAGGGCCAACACAGAGACAAATAACCTTTCACACTCACACCTATGAGCAACTTAAAGTAGCCAATCAACCTAACCTGCATGTCTTAGGACTATGGGGAGGAAACCCACACAGGCACAAGGAGAACAGGGAAACCCTGGGAAGTAGAGTTGTGCATCTCCATCACTGAGGTGATGTGATCATCTCAATCTACTGGCAATGAATTATGTATTTGTCTTTTTAGTTATGCATTTAAAATGATCATATATGTATAAAAGTTAGTAGGGATGTGCCTCACTGAGGCAATGTGATCTGCATCTTGATGCACTACCAACAATCCAATACAGTCAAGATAGGTATGAAGCAGCTACTAATGCGACATGATGTGATTCACCCCCATTGCGATGTGATGCGATTCGACATGATTTGATTCATCGCAGTGTGATTCGACTCAATACGATGCGATGCAAAAGAATGTGATGCTCTGAAATTCAATATGGTACAGATAGTCTGATTTTATTTCTTTGCTTCATCTTAAGATTTAAAAGTTAAGCAATTTAAGGATGCTCAGGATTAACAATGCTGCATAATGCAATGTGCTATAACTGCTCCAGCAGACAGTTGTGCTTTTAGCAGGTAGGCTACTATCTGGCACTGTTTCTATATGAACAATAAAAAAAAATGTTAAACTCACAAATAGGATTTTTATAACTGCATTCAAATTTAACACAGGTAAACAGGGACTTTTACTTTGAAATCACATTGAAGCCATGCCGCCAACTCACGCAAGCCCAACGTATGTAGGTTATAAAAAAATTTAAGTGTAGAAAAATTATTTAAAGATTATTTAAATGAATAGAGCATCAAAAAAGAAACAATGACACCAAGATCATTAAAACTGGTTATGAAACGAGGAAGATATGGCAATTTTATTTTACTTAAAATGACCTTGTCTCTGCATTAGAATTTTTGCAACCATAAAAGGGATCATTTGCAACCGTAGAATTAAATGAAATTGAGAACAAATGTAAAATCAGAATCTAAATTTATTGGTTAAAAATTATTGGTCACATTTCTAAGTAATAAAAGCATAGGGGCTCTACTAATAAATAAATAAATACATCTATTTATAAATTGGATTTTTCTTGTTCAAAAATGTCCAAATTTCCACCCCAAAATGTATCCAATGGACACTTTTTTAATCAGGGCAATTGCATCATGACCATTTGAATCAGTGCACTGATGTTCATCGATGAATCTTATCATCCCTACTGGGCAGACTGGCCACTGTCTTAAAGGCTCTCCATTTGTAAACAATCCTTCTCACTGTAGAATGCTGAGATTCACATGGTTTGGAGATGACCTAATCCATCCCACATTAATGAGCAGCAATAATTACTTCTCTGAGGACATAACTGATGTGCTTTCCTCTTGGCATGATGTAGACACACACCTGAGTGCCCTAGAACACCAAAATGACAAAGGTTCATTTTATAGATCTAGTCACACTTCTTGATGATTAACTAATCTTGTGCATTTGATTAGTTACACCTGGCTGCTAATTATTCTCTTTAAAGCTTGTAGGAAGGGTGTAGGAAGTAGGAAGGGTGTACTTATTTTTGCTCTCGCATATTTTCGACTTTTGGCAAATGAAATTTTCACAAAACATGTTGTTTAATTAGAGATCAGTTTCATCAGTGGGGAAGTCTAGTGTTTACAGAAGAAAAAGCATAAGAATATAAATGAATGAATGTAGGCTATTACCAGTGGTTTTGGGGTAATTTCTTCCCATTTTCTGAATTCACAAATGAGCATGATGATAATAAGATAACAATAAAAATTGGTTTAATATTTGCATATTCAGCTATTTGATGTCAGTAGCTGACACAAACACACAAAATAATTGTAAAACTATTCATTGTGAATGTGCCATCATAGCAGAATCAGCTACACTTGTTTAATGTAACAAAAATACTCCTGGTTCGATCGTGTGTGAAAGTTTCCCCCGAATATCCAGCGAAAATCATTGCAATATAAGCCTTTAGGGACCGTCTATAAAGTGACGAAGAAAGTAAAAGTGTATAATTATCCTGCTTAAAAGCTATGAACTGGAAACCATTGTAGATCAGTTGGGTTCAACCAGAAGGTGTACATTTTCTGATGTGGTTTCTGTATAGAATGTGTATGTTGTGTACGGTGTGCTCTTATAAAAAGGTCACATATCAAAGGTGCATGAATCTTTATGTAGATTAAAATTCAGTATCTTTGAAACATTTGACTCTGCTACAACAAAACAAGGTGGCCTTTAGCAACTGTCCTCCAGGATACATACTGAAGATCATATTGTGACAACCTTACCACTAGAAGCGCCGCGCTGGTTTGACCTACTGTACTGTGCATAACTATTCCCATCTTCTACGCTACCCTTATCTGTACATAATCTACTTTTATTGCACTTGCTGCTCTTTGCACTTCTGATTGGATGCAAAACTATTTCGTTACCCTGTATTTATACATGTGTAATGACAAAGTTGAATCTAATCTAATCTAACCTACTTACAGCGCGGCTCGGCAGTCATAAGTCCGCCAAGTCTTTAGACTAGGACACTCTTACTTTTAGAAAATCATCTGAACAAGACTAATTACGCGACCCATATGCGTAATCAGCGGAAACGTGGTGCACCTGGCCTTGACTCTTTATAAACCTGCCAGATATTGCTCTCCTTGTGTGCAATCACATTAAAAATTTCAGTAACTTCATTATAGAATTCAGTAACTGCGTTGCTGTTTGCTAACTAAAAGCTAATTTGTTAATAAACAGTTGTTTGTGTTTCACATATTCTCTGATGTCTTCAATGGAAAACAATCAGCAGTTGTTAAACACAGTAATTCTTTTTTTGTTTGTTTATACTTTATTTAGTTTATACCTATTTATATATAGGTTTTGGAATTTGTAAAACAGTACAGAAGATGACAGTTTGATAACAGGCAGCGCATTCGCAGTTGGTGCTCTTGGTTGGTCAGCGTAGCGTTATAATCAAAAGTATAGTCAAGGCTCAACACCTAGCCTGTGAATTAGCCAACATGTAGCACCTCCCAACCCCCTCCCAACAGAGTAACACAGTCTATTGTTAGTTTGAATGTTTTATCCGCTATCTGTCATGAGTCTCATCTGAAACTATGTATGTATGTAGTTTGCAGTAAATACATCAGAAAAAAATGAATTATACAAGATTGAAACCTGAGGAAGTCTATAAAATGAGAAAATGTAAACAAATACAGTGCATCCGGAAAGTATTCACAGCGCATCACTTTTTCCACATTTTGTTATGTTACAGCCTTATTCC
>JAQQZX010077814.1:0-12012 GCA_030068355.1 Notoglanidium maculatum | reverse complement strand
TAATCTAATATAATTATATTATATATATTATAATTATATTAAATTACACCAGTAGCCTGGAAGTACCTGTTGTTCCAGATACTGCGAAAGAGGTCGAGTGCTTCTTGTAGTCTGTTTGTGTTGTTGTCTTCTCTTATGACCATGTTATAGCTGCTACTCGCCACCACGAAGATGATCACATGGACATCTGGAACATAACACACACTACTAATCGGTCAAAGCACACCTTTAAAAACTACTTTAAAATTCAACAAATGAAAAATAGTAAGAGGCAGTTGTTAATTATTAGTTTGTTAAGGAAAAAGAATGCAAATCAATGCATGTGCATGTTAAGCTGAATTTGTTAGCTAAAATTTAAATTTAATCCCAAGAACCATACACTGTAATAGGTAAATGTAACACATGTTCACATTCAATTTTCTTTGTATATTTTAATATTAAAAATGACTGCAAAACAAACCATTAAAACGCTGGATCCATTTTCTCTGTTCATCTCTTTGACCTCCCACATCAAACATGCTAAGAGAGAAAAATGAAATAAAATAAAGATCAAAGAACAAAGAAGAAATAACCAGGCAGTCAGTGCGCATACTCTGTCTGGAAACAAGAAAAATGGTGCCCTCTAGTGGAGCACATGCCACTATCTAAACTTTAAACCACACCAGTTAATTATTTTTTTATTACCATTATTATCAAATCATGATTTCATCCCAATTAAGGTCCAATCATTTATTTTCGAGCAAATTAAGAACATTTAGAAGGAATTTTCAATAAATATAATACTGCATACTCTCCCTGTAGTGACAGGAAATCAACTCACCAAAAGTAAAATTTGTTAACTTCAAATTGCGTTTCAGAAACCCCTGATGTCAGAACTCTGCAGCGCAGCAAGTCCTGGAACAAAGGCACAAACAAGGTAAATATGAAACAACCAAGTAAACAGGTGAATAAAACACAAGACAAGTGACAAGATCAAAGTAGATACAGTAAATGACCTTATAGCTGGAGCTATGCTTAGTTGCTGACTATAAACAAACAAAACTCTTTTAAAAAGCTTGTAAACTGAATATGTACCTGATCTGTTGGTGTGTAGTTAATTTGTCTTACGGTATCGATTCGGTCAAGGAAGCTATGAAGATACAGAAACAAACAATTAAAATGGCCAGTAATACCTTGTTGAGGCACCGTGCGAGCAGCAACCTGTTGCAGCAGCTCAATCTGAATGTCTGTTTGTTTGTGTTTGTAAACATGTTACTTGTCTTTTTATTTTGTTTACCACCACGATTCATCAATACTCCACTATGTCAGTTCATACATTACATGCTATTTGTAAATTATGGACTTCCACAGAGTACATGCCAGCAGCGCACCGCTTTGTCTACACCTTTGCTCAGCTGCTCGTGTTGCAGAGAACACCAGTGCCTCCAGATTAGAGAGCCATCATCATCCCACAGGAGATCCGTAAGTGCTTCAGGGGCTGTAGAACCAGACTGAAGAGGTGGGAAAAGTGGAGACACTACAAACCTGCAGTGCCAACTGTCATTATGAGCAATGTAAGATCCCTCTCCAACAAAATGGATGAATTAACGGCATTAACAGTCAGTGGGAATACCGGGAGTGTAGTTTTGTGTGTCTCACGGAGACACATGTTTCACATGTTATCGAGTTAGTAGTATACATACCGCTGTCTGCCGCTGATGCCTCCCTACCAGATGCACTTAACAACTTCTTTGCACGGTTTGACGCACAGAACAACATAACAGCGAGGAAGACCACCCCTTCTCACAGTGACCAGGTGATGTGAGGAAAACTCTTCGTAGAGTAAAACCAACGGAAGGCTGCTGGACCAGACAACACCCCTGGGAGAGTGCTCAAAGAATGTGCAGACCAACTGGCAGATGTTCTCACTGACATTTTCAACATCTCCCTGAGCACTGCTGTCGTCCCGAAGTGCTGCAAAGCCAGCACCATCGTTCCCGTGCCAAAGAAGTCTTCAGTGTCCTGCCTCAATGACCATGGTCCCATTGCATTCACACCCATCACGATGAAGTGCTTCGAGAGGCTCATCATGAGGCACATCAAGACCCTGCCGACTCCCTCACTGGACCCCCTGCTGTTTGCCTATCACCCCAACTGGTCCACATACAATGCCATTGCTACCATCCTACAACTGGCCCTCACACATCTGGACAACAAGGACACCCATGTACGACTGCTGTTCAGGCTTCAGTTCAGCATTCAACACAATCATTCGTCAGCAGCTGATTGGAAAGCTGAGCCTGAACACCTCTTTCTGCAACTGGATCCTGGACTTCCTGACTGAGAGACCTCAGTCAGTCTGGATTGGGAACAGTATCTCCAGCACCACCACACTGAGCACTGGGGCCCCCCAGGGCTGTGTGCTTAGTCCATTACTGTTCACTCTGCTGACTCACGACTGTGCAGCAATGCACAGCTTGAACCACATCATCAAGTTCACCAATGACACGACCGTGGTGCGTCTCATCAGCAAGAACGACGAGTCAGCATACAGAGAGGAGGTATAGCAGCTAACGGACTGGTGCAAAGTCAACAACCTGTCTCTGAATGTGGACAAAACCAAAGAGATGTTTGTTGACTTGAGAAGAGCATGAAGCGACCTCTGAAGCTTGGAGCAACCTCAAGGATTTCCAGAAAAAGAAGTCTTCTCCAATTGCTGTCACCATCTAGGGTGTAAACATTAATTTGGTTAACACCTACAATTACCTGGGTGTTCACCCGTATGAAGAGTTGGGATGGGAGGTGAACATAGACAGGGTGTACAAAAAGGTCGAGAGCTGTGGGCAGGAACAGATGGGATTGCTCAAGAGTGTCTTATAGGGGTTGGTGGTATTGGTCAATATACTGCTCAAGTGGTCGAGATTGGTCGAGAGCATCTGTGGGGCACACTTTTGGCAGGAACAAATTTGATCAAGAATGTCTTCAGGAGCGGGCAAGATTGGTCTCTATGGGAGACACCATGGGCACGAATGGGTAATATTATTCAAGAATGTCTCTGTATAAGACACTGTTGGCAGGAACATGTGGGAATGGACAAGAGTGTCTCCTGGAACAGGAAGGATTGGTCAAGAGTGTTTTTTATGGGAGAGACTGTGGGCAAGAGCAGGAGGGATTGGTCAAGTGTGTCTCCAGGAGAGGGCAGGATTGGTCAAGAGTGTCTTTGTGAGAGACACTGTTGGCAGAAACATGTGAGATTGGAAAAGAGTGTCAATAGGATTAGGAAGGAATGGGTGGGATTGGTCAAAAGTCTCTGTGGGAGTAGGTAGGATTGGTCCAAAGGTTCTGCAGGAACAGGACAGATTGGTCTGTGGGACTGGGAAGGATTGGTCAAGTGTGTATGCAAGAGTATGCAGGAGCAAGGGGGATTGGTCATGAATTTCTGAGGGAGTGGGCATGAACGGACAAGAGTTTCTGTGGGAGTAGGCGGGAGCAAGCAGGAACAGTCAAGAGTGTTGCAGTAGTAAGCAATTTTGGTCATGAGTGTCTACAAGAATGCTTGGGTCTACGTGGGTTACCAAACTTGGATTTATTAGAAATTTTAAGGAGCAGGTTTAAAAAGCAATCCCACACATTTCTAGACCCCCAACAAAAAACCCTCTAATCAAATGACATTACCTTCCAGTAAAGAGGAGACAAACACCCATCTAACATTTCTATCACCATACATACTGATACTGATATTGATAGCTCAATATCAACAACCTGGGGCAAAGTGACGACTCATACAGGCACATGTTACTAGCTAGCGAATAGAATGGAAAGTGCAGTGCATCATGATTTATTTCTGTTTCCAAGCTGATCATCTAACACAGGATGGCCAAAACCGATCACAGTGGACATAAATGTGTTCACATCCATTTTATATTCATCATCATATTAATTTTTATGACTACCCAAGTTTATGGGAAATTTCATAATTGTATTAAGAATAGTTTGCACTTGGTGCTCTGTAGTGTAGCCTAGTATAGAATAATAGCATCGGCTCAAATGCTGAAGTTTCCACTCTTGCGCCATCCCCGTTACAAATTTTACACCACTAAATCTAATTTGTGCACCATGATTAATTTTCATTATAGGTCAGACACATATGCGCGCGCACACACACACACACATACACACACACACAATGTACATCAGCTTCACTTCCTGACCTTCCTTTGTTTATAGCTTACAGCTTTGTTTACTTACACATGGCCACTCAAACAGTTTGTTCTCTGCAGTGCAGTTAATATAAATAGTCAGTGTTTACTCTGGCTCCATGGCGCTTTATATAAGTCACAGGAGAGTGCCGTGTAGAGAGGGGATTGGAGATAGAACAACTATACACAACACCAATCCAGCATTGCTTCAGTCTCTCTATCTCTTGCTCTCACTCTCATTTCTTTCTTTGAATTCTGTCACATGCTTTCTGTCTGTCTTGCTCAAAGCTCTCTCTTGTTTAGGAACCCATAATTTAAGATTTGCATAAGGACTAAATCCCTGCAGGACTGTGTTTATTCACTCATCTTCAGCAAATGCTTTATTCTGATCAGGGTCAATGTGTTTTTAGGACTGATTTGAAAATTTACTATGATTAACAATGATTACTAGAAATGGAAAATTAGGAACTGAGTTAAGGAATAAATCACACTGTTAGGAAAATGGAGTTAATTTGCAAATGATTAAGTTTTAGTCATTAAAAACACATAGCTTTTATCCATTTATAGTTTCATTCAGTGTTGTGAAATGCTCATGAAACAAGTGAGTTCCTCTTATCACTTGAGTTATAGCAGCACTTGTTAAATAAGAGCAAAAATATTCCCTAAAAATATTTAAATATCTAAAATATTACTGGATCTGTTAATTGTAATGTTTAAATGTGAGAATCTGCCATTCAAGTCCCTCTGAGACAAAAAACAGCATATGAGAATGACTTTAGTACCCCATTCCAGACAAACAAAAAAGAAGGACAGAGATATTACTAATGTGCACAGTCGATGAGCTGGTACTCGTTGGACCTCTCGTAGCATGCTTTCACTCCTTCATCATCCCAAAGTTTCTTGGCATGGTCAAAAAACTCCTGTGCAGAAGACACACACTGTATAAATAAACTGTCAGGTCACGTCTGGCCAGCGTTCTAACTATATGTATAGTTTACGTGAGCGGAGAGAGCCGCACATGATCGTGTGCATAAGGTGATATCACAGTAACATACACTAAGC
Source organism: Notoglanidium maculatum (assembly GCA_030068355.1). Classification (NCBI taxonomy): domain Eukaryota; kingdom Metazoa; phylum Chordata; class Actinopteri; order Siluriformes; family Auchenoglanididae; genus Notoglanidium; species Notoglanidium maculatum. Next base: position 6,772 of record JAQQZX010077814.1, on the reverse strand, counting down.
CTCAGTTCCGAGGTTTTACACTACCTAGAATCAGCTTGTGTGCATTACCTACGCTCTCTCAAAGTTGATAAAACAAAAAAATACAGTTGGTCCTGAGAAACCGCAAAGCATAACGCATACATACAAAAAATGTATTGTGATATATTCTGGTCCAAATATATTTAAAAGTGATCAAAAGAAAGCCTGGGTTTTAGGAACAACTGATCGCGCCCCTTACCTGCGGGTAGTCAAAATCTGACAGAGGTGCAATGCTTTTGATGTAATCAACCCTAAACTGGTCCGCCGGGTTGGCCAGAGGGACAGGTGGCATTAAAGTGCTCATTGCAGACACTATTGTCTAGGACACAAATTTAAAACAATTTGATGAGTTGTACTATAATGACCTTTCAAATTAACCAAATGCCAAACATGTTGAATACTCAACGTTAAACAATATAGTCACTATACAAATCAGCTCATAGTCCACTTACCACTATAGCGTCCTTCACATTTTTCCTGATGTCTTGGATTTTCTCTCTTTTTTCTCTGTGTACAAACATACAGAAAATATGAAATCAATCAAATTAGTTTCCATCTTCATAGCAGCCTATTACATAAAGATATGTTTATTCCAACATTGCTAACAAATATATACTATAAGGAAGTGGGGAAAACTGAAATTTCATTTACATTTGTCTGGCCACTGTTTTAGCTGAAAACAATGGAAAGCTTAGTATTCAGTATACACTCCCGTTTCACAGCAGGAAAGGGTCAAAGATTGTACTACTACTGAAGCTTCTGCTAATCAGTAGATGTGGGAACAGATATTAAATTTCCAGTCCTACTTCAATGACTGAATCTCTCATTTCTTACAATTAGACATTAGAGACATTCTAATTATTTATTATAACCCATAATAGATGGGTTTCATGGATGACTAAGAAAGAAAAAAGATCTGTCAAGTATTAGATGTTAAACGGATTCATACATTTCTGGAAAAAGAATAAAATTTTTGAAGTTAAATAATGGAAAATGTCATCTTGCACCGCAGAAACAATGTGTCCATGTTGCTATAAAGTAAAAGTCCACTTACTCTTCACTAAAACCATTCATGTAAAGAATTCTCATCTGTTTCACAATGGTGCTTTTTCCTGATTCTCCAGGTCCTACACCATGACACAAAGTAGACGATTAGCAGAAATAAAGTTGTTGAAAAAAGGTTTCCTAATTTGGAAAATTAGGGATGAATATTGAATATATGAATATTGAATATAAAGCTGAGCTGTCAAAGGCACATGCATTTATACTCCTGCATTATAACAAAATAATGCACTTCCTAATATGAATCTGGAATATTGTAGAATATTATATTAAAGAAAGATACATTTCTCTGGCCATGGCAGATCACGGATACAGACGGTCCTGCTTCCAGTGAAAGGCCTGAAGGCAAAATACAGGGAATGACAAACACAGTTATCTGATATGGGTCAGGTTTTATTGACATGTAAACAGAGAGGGACAAAATCAGATTTAAGTCAGAATATAGGACCTGTGCATGAGGTCGTACAATGGAAATGTAGCCAGACTGATAACAATTGATTTCATCTGGAGTCCGTGTGATTCATGATTAATTTCTTGCATAGGGAAACAAAAATCACCGCATAATGATAATAGCTTTGGAATTCACAGAAAAGTCAGATTTTCGCATATAGTCATCAGTCCAATGACCCAATACAGGACATATTTAGGATTTTCGCATCAGAAGCCATTGAAAAACTCTGAATAGGATGGCAATGGAAATGCATCTGGAACATCTGGAATGACAGGATGGCAGAGTCGGTGCCAAAATGTCTGTCATTTTCTTTCTGTAGTTCTGACACCTTAAAGCACAGCAAACTCCAACGTTAAACAGTGTGAATGTTCCTTTAGGCTTTAATTTAGCGATGTAAGTCGTTGTAAAAAGTAAATCATTCATTTAAATTTCTATCACGACATTTTAGTCAATCACTCACAAGGGTTTGCTCTGTAACTCGGCTATCTGACAACCAATGGCTCTTTAGGCGATTTAATACCTCAGCGCTTATAGGGATACTTTTAAAAAATGATGAATAAATAAACCTGCTATCAAGGCATTTTAAACCCCTTTCTCATTGCAGTCAAGACTAACAGACACTGCAACCTTGGCGTCGTCGGAATTTCCCCTCCATGCTACCGTTTACTGTTGTCCCTTATTTTGTTAACACCCCACCCCCTTTTCCCTTTCACTATGGTATTGCCCACATTCATAAACGACCAAATGTCCAAAAAAGGGGTGTTTTAGCGACGTTTTATTCCTTCGCCTAAATATGCAATGGAAAAACAAATTTTTTCAGTCTCTCCCCAGAGATTTCATAGAGAGAGAGAGAGAGAGAGAGAGAGCAAATATTTAAATCTATGTCATACTCATGGTTCTGTTATGGCACTCAGAGAGAACTACATGTACTACAAAAATGAACCTCAAGTAAAGAATAAAACTCTGTCTTGATGTTAGAGGACAGAAAATAATCAACAACGAAGCAGAGTTACAGTTATCTCCCAGACTTATCTTTTTCATAACATTTGATCTATTTATAGTTACATTTAAAATTGTGGAACTTCTTTTGTGGAAATTAAGCCCTCATCAGCTTTTCTCTCTTTCTCTTTCACTTGTCTCTCTCTTGAAATTAATCAGACAAGAAACAACAACAACAAGTTGCAATGATACAATGACTAGCACCATCCAATCACACCTTTAATTTAATATCACCTCCCTGAAGAAATCCTAACGTTTCTTCATTAAGTCTAAGCTTGTCATGGTCTCCATGTCAGATTGTAAAGATCCTTTAATAATTGAGCTGTGATTAAGGAGTAGGTTCTGCACAGTTCATCAATCAGCACTTTCCGGAAATCAGCTCACACAGCCTCGGGTAAACACAAACATGCAAGTGAGCTTGAGGGAATAATAATGACATCTTTTTCTGTCCAGCATCACATTTAGTTTACGCTTTACTACCGTATTTGTTGCCGTCCCGTGATTTGTTTCATCATCCTATACTGTCCTCATTTTGGTAGCTTTTAGATGAGTGTTGAGGCAGCACGCAAAAAAATTCTAAATCGACAAGTTCTGGCACTGCAAGAGTTTTGTCTTCGACTGTGTGCTTTGTTGGTTCGCAATGGCACTAAACCACCTCAGATTCTGTGACCAACGATCTCAACTCCAGAGAACTTGTCTACAATGTACACTATTTGGCCGTGACAGCGAAATCAGGCCAAGATTCATGAATGCTTGATCCTTATAATGGTCACTTTAAAAAATCTTTTGTTGTAATAAATATTAAAATGAATTCTAACAAGAAACATCACATTGTGATCCAGTATCTCAGTGATCATTCTTTGCTTCACGCAATAAGGGAATTCTAGAAACGTAATTTTAACCCTTGGGAATGATAAAACCTATTTACAGGGGAAGCAAAGTTCAGTTCCTCAGATACGCTGCAACACTGCAAAGAGGCGAGCGATATCTGACTGGTCTGAACGCGCTGTATGGATTTCTCCACTGAGCATTTTATATTCTGTAAAGTAACAGCAGCTTGTGTCACGGATGGAAACTGTCAACTCATTACGCGTTCATACATTAAATGTATGAGTTTAATACACACACCATTTTCCAGCAACATTCAACATCACAGTAATAAGAAATCCAGAATAGAAGTGGTGGATACATTGGTGCAAATGGACTCAAGAGTCCCAGAATGCAATGCAGTTATATGACAGACTTGGCTCAGCTAGTTAGCGAGTGCAAAGGCATGAGAAAGCTTTGGAAGATGAGGACATGAGAGACAGCTGGACAGACTAAAGCGCTGCTGCATCTCTCTCTTTAGGTAGATACGCACCACAATCATCAGGTAGTTGGAAGGAAACTTAGGAAACTGTTCAAACAGATCAAATTTCTCCCAGACCACTTGAAACCTTCGTATATCATCCCTCTGATCTCTGCCAGAACCTAAGCTATGCTAAGTGCAGACATTTAAAACCTTCTTGCATCTACTTTATCCTTCAATATACGCAGTGATTCTGTGAAAGCCTCATACTTATCTGAGATGTGGAAAGCCACTACATTAGATTTTAGCTTGAAAAATATGCACTGAGCTTTTTCAGAAGGATGAACGTGGGGCATACGGGTCAGTTCTGGCAAGCATTTACATTTACAGCATTTGGCAGACCAAGACATATTTCCTGTCTGTATTTTGTCATCTGTAACACTTGTGTACTAGTTTTACGAAATCCCAAACCTGCAGTCTAAGATGTTATTTCTAAAATCTAATGTGAATACCATATAGTACGTATTTGATTATAATCTCTGTTAGTGATAAATAAAATAAATGATCTCTCTTGATATCCTGTATGTTATTCATTGATTTGTTATGCTAATTATATTTAAGATTAAGGTATATCCGTACACTAATAAGTCACTTATTTATATTTAGTTTGCATCGCGCTATTGTGTTCTCTGGCATTTTATTTACTAATACTTTTATTTATTGATTTATTATTTATAGTGCTAACTATGTAGTAGTTAAATCCTACCTAATAATAAAATATTCCTGATTAAATAAATTCATTTGAATTTAAGATTTTGTTTAAAAGAACAACCCAGGATGTTACTAGTGAGCTCAGTGTACAAATAATTTAAGTAAATTTTGACACTTTGTAAAGTTTTACACTTTATTCCGTGAGGATTAATGTCCTATGTGACTTTTATTACAGCTAGGAACCATATTTAACAATGAGATATTTTGTTAATGGTAGTCATCATCTTTTCCTGATTTTTTTTTTTTTACTTATGTATGATAGTGTACAAGCACTAGCACAAAGCACATAACTTTTTACAAAAAAAAGAACCTTCAAGCTAAAGATGCGATAAAGTTATATCAATTTTTTTAATGATATATTTTATTCTATTTATATAAACAATTTATATATTAAATAATTATAGATATATATATATTAAATAAATTATCACAGTGTCAAAGTCAGAGTTTGGAGAGTTTGTTTTGATCTGGTGGAGAGTAGATAGAGTGGTGTATATTGCGTAATGGTTTAATCAAGAAAGGTCAGCTGCTAGCAGAATAAACATCAGAGGATATTAGAAGATCAGTGTGAAGTGAGAATTGTAATGATCTTACCTAATAAAAGCATCTGGACGGTTTGTGTGTATTCCTTTTTATATGCTTTCAGGTCGCGGTCAATGCTTTTACTGACTTTCCGCGCTTCCTTTTTCTCCACCACTGATTTGTACCAGTTCGCTGCTTTTTGGATGGATGTAGTAGGGAGGAGGTGTAGTCTTCGGCTGCGATCCTTCACGGTTCCCGTGGCCGCGACTCCTCCGCCTCCATCCGCGGTGGTTGTGGCGTCTCCTCCGCCGAGCCTGCGCTCCCCGATGGGGATTTTACCGGAGTCCCATTGGTGCGTCTGGCCGCCGGCGCGTAATGGAGCCGGAGCTGCTGGCTTGCGGTTCCCCCCGGACTCCTCGCGCCGAGATTCCCCGACAGCACGCGACGGAATGAGCAGCTCTGTGTCTGAATTGGTGTTGGAAAGGTTTCCGCTCAGATCCCCGAAAAACCCGGGACGCAGACTATACCACAACCCCATCTTACGCCAAGTGGTCTAACAACAACAATAACAACAACAACAACAACAACAATAATAATAATAATAAGCTTTAAGTCAGTAGATCACCTGATGCCTTTGCTCACTGCAGGTCCACGTTCCACAAAAGCGCGCTCTCGAAAAAAAAAAAAAAACGCAACCTAAATCAAACCAGTCCAATGGGTGTTTCAGTTCAGTTTAAAGCGACACAACACGATCTCAAGCACAGCTTCTTAAATCTGCTCCTGCTCTTGCTCCTGCAAAGTTTATGATTTACATGCAGTAAAACTTTCCGCAAATAATAGGTGCTGCACGGGGACGCAAACCTGCGACACAAAAGTGGAGATGCTGCCCTGTGCTTTAATCACTACACCACCTGATTTTGTAGCGCACTACTGCTCATTGCCCATCAGTTTATACCATTGTGCTTATTTACATTAAAAAAACTTTAACTAGTAAATTTGTCAAGGGAAGAAAATAACACCTAAGTGCATACTTGGACTTTTCTTTAGGTTACCCAAACAAGTAGCATGACAAACTTCGTGAGTTCCAGGTGAGTTTGGTCAGGGCCCAACAAACATGCCCATGCGGGCCCACCATGGATATGTGTGGGTTTACTGTGGGCCAGTGTGGCCCACTCACAGCTCTGTTTCAGTCAGAGCAACAGCAGTTCACAGGAATACAGCTTTTTTTTCATTAATCATGAAAGTAATGTTTTTATCTTTACATGTCTGTTGTAGTTTAATATGTTTAAAAAGACATGCAGTTAAGTTTAAGGGTAAGACAGCTAGCTAGCAGCTAACTAGCGGTTAGCCTTAAGATTAAATCTACCAATAATGACTTAAGCAGAGATATAGAGATTAGCAACCCCATTTAAGTACAAATGAACACATTACCTTTGGCATACAGCTCAAGGTGTATGTCTTTCTGTGGGTTTGTTATTAACACATATTTCCTGCTAAAAAATGTGTTAGCTTTCTCTGAACAGATTACTGAACAGATTAGTTCTGTTTAGCACAGGCCAAAATTCGAAAACAGGAAATGACGTAACGTCATTTCCTGTTTTCGAATCGTTTGCCGGGAGTTTTGCCGCTGTTGGCGTTTGTTATACGTGTTTTTTCCGTTT
>JAQQZX010077794.1:0-12013 GCA_030068355.1 Notoglanidium maculatum | reverse complement strand
CCACACAGAAAGGCACCCTGGGTGACCCGGGGATCGAACCCAGGACCTTCTTGCTGTGAGGTGACAGCGCTAACCACTGCACCACCGTGCTGCCGAAATTTAATTATATATATATATTTATTTAATAACTGGTCTGAGCAGAAACTTTTCAGTGGAGAGTGTAGAACTGAGGAGGACAGGTGGACTCCTTTAGTTGCTTATTCTGGTGGAAATCAGCAAGTTCATATTGATTACTCCAGCTTTATTCTTCAATGGTTAGAAAGCATTTAGCATGGTTCCTTCCACTGAGTTTTAGGAGGTCTCTCTTTTTTTTAACAAAGTGCAACATCTTTTCACCTGACAGTCAGCTTCTCTCTGTGAGATAACACTAAAAATCCTCACACTTTTTACATGATGATGAAGACCAGGGTTTGCAGAAACCTATTTATGTGACTAAAGTTCTAGTATTTTCTGCTCCAGGGATTGTTGCCCCCCGAAGAAATTCATCAGCTTTGGATGGAGGCTATAGTCATGGAGAAGCTGGAGAAGTATTTTTTTGTGTGTTTAAAAAAGAGCACTTTAATTGAACAAGCTGTCAAAGGCATGTATAGAGCTATTACATTTAAAAGTTATGCTGGGATCAGGGCCACAGCCACCCAGGTTATTTATTCCAGTCCCTATAAAGCAGGGTTCAGAGGGCATGCCCCCAAAATGTTTTAAAGATTACAGTGTAAATCTATGCTTTTTTGGACACTTTGAGAACAACAATACTCGGTTCGATAATAATTTCAGTGACAATTCATAGATCAAAATCGGACGACAAATTAGACTAGAATCCAGCATTGGCATTAATGGGCTAATAGACACCATGACTGAACTGAAATAAGCCTGGTAATATTTATCTAGAAATACTGTAGCACTTTGTTTTGTTTTTTTTATAAATATCTTTTCCCTTCCTGTCTCAGTGGAAACAGTAAACACTGGGTCAATTATATACAATATGAGCTAAAATATATTGAATTTAGAGTTTAAGAATATGGCTGTCTAATGTGCCATTCTAAAATATGGTGCCCTAAACTCTTTTATCCCTGTTATTATTGAATTAAAATATACTTAAATCTTATTGCTACTCTTACTTTCTTGTTTACAGTCATATTTTGCTTTTCTTCCCATTCATCATCATCCACAAATAAATGAATGACCTGAGCATGAGGCATTACTGAGTTATATCCAGCTCATTTCTTTTTGTGTAAACTCAGTGTCTAGTTAAACATGAGATATTAAGAAAGCAGGCAGTAGTCACTGGTCATTCTGACAAGAATTTGAAATTTAGTTTTAATTGCTTACTGAAAATTTTTTGTTACATTTTAGTCACATTTTAGTCTTTTTGTTTTGTGTTGTTTTAGTCAAGATTTAGTCAGTGGAAATCATTTTTAATTTTAGTCTAATTTAAAATGATTGTCTAATTTTAAATGATTTAGTCACCATTTTTCTCAGACAGTTGCATGATTCTTGTTGTTTCTGAGACATGAATGGTCGTGAAGACAACTCTACTTATCAAGTGAAAACAACATTTTGTACACTGTGATGATGACGAGCTCTATTTTTATAAAAAAGATGTCACTTCATTCAGACCAGCACTGTGTGTGTCCTGACTCATATACCAGAATCCAGGAGCACCTCACTTCCCAACTAGGTTGTCTGTCTGAACAGGGACAGCTATTCTGCCTTGTCTTTACTCATCAGGGTATAATGAGACTTTCGATATAAATATAACTTATAAAATATAACTTTCGGTATAAATATTGATAAATAAAGAACTCAGCAATTACTGAGTGGGTTTGGTTAGTTAAAATTTTTTCTTCTTTTTTTTCTTATTACTATTGTTACTATTATTATTAGTAGTAGAGTAAATGTATTATTATATAATATATATATATAATATATAATATCATATATATATATAAACAGTGAGAACTGTTTAAAAGTTTTAGAGAACTGTTTAAAAGGATTTAAGCAGTATCACATGACCAAGAGCGAGATTATTCTGAATATTGGCATGGCTGTGATTTGGCCGTAGACACGAAGCTGCAGGCTGAGGTCCATAGCTAATCACAGCTGTGCCGATATTCAGTAGAATCACTTGATTGTGAGTGTGACGTTGCTTTTATATAACAATTCTATAAAGAAGAAATTAATATCCAAGTAACTAACATTTCAGACCCAACATGGCCAAATGTTTTGTTTATTTTTGCTCCGCTGCCAGAAATAGATCCCGAAGCAGCCACACTAACTGATACACCATCAGCTAGCTGGCTGCGGTGTATTGTTTGTCATATCTGCTGATGATGTCACTAACTCTACTATAATAACAGTTTCAGTTAACTGTTGCTAGAATTGAAATTTTATAAGGTGAACATCGACAAGTAGCGTGAAACAAACAGTGAACCATCCCAGTGCCATCCCATAAGCAATCTTGGAAGTCCCAGATCAACCAGATATGGTACCCGGTGAGCACACAAGGGTACCAACCACTAGGGGCACCAATGCATCTGAACTTAATCCATTATATTGAAGTAGCAGTAAACTACAGTATATATAATGCATTTGGGCTGCATTCTTTTTTTTTTGAGACATGAATTGCAGATCACTGTAATTTCTCACAACTCCCCAACTTTCAAAGCTTTTACATTTAAAAAAAAAAAGTCTATGCACTTGTTAGACCTCTGTGCATGGTTATTATTATGATAATTCAATATATTCTGGTCTCAACAGCTCGTATACTTGGGGCTAGATCCAGGACCTTGAACAGATAGATGGGTAATGATTACCACAATACCTTTTCAGCGATTCAGTTTTCTGAATGTAGTCATTTTTTCTTTACTTTTACTGTATTTATTAATATATCTATATTGTTATTGTTACTGCTGAATCGGATTTTAGTCAATTTGCTTATTTATGCATTTACTTGTTTTCGACAGAAATCTACCATTGGAAGGGTGGGTGGGGTAACAGGAGGGTAAAGGTTTGTTTCTTCTACTTTGTGTGTACATTTGTCAATTTACATCAGCTGGAAAACAAATAAAAGTATTGATCACAAAAAAAAAAAAAAAAAATTCTGTTGTGGTGGTTTGCATAAACTATAGTATTGGTTATGTAATTTATATCTAAATTCTGTAGGGTGTTCGTACAGCCTGGTAGCTTGGCACATAACAAGTCATTGTGCATTTCCTCACAACAACGCTTGACCTACCAAGCCTGCCTAGATGTTATATCTGTGCCTGGTGATTGTTAAGCTTATTCTGTTTATAGTAGCATTTTTATATACTGTAGATCTGTGCAAATATGTTATGTTGCCATAGTATTATTTAATACATAAATGCCTTAAGTCTGTATGTAAGCTGTGCACATAGTCTGGTAGCTTGGCATTTAATACAGCGGTTTGTAAATCTATAGTCTTCACTGCTGCTACTTTTCACACATGACCTCACTTTTTTTGTTACTTGTATGAAGGGGGCAATCGAAGTGTGGTCACCCTGGGGCACCACATGATGTTAATCTGGGCCTGGGAACGATGCTTGTCCATTCAGGTTAGTAAACTGGAACTACCTGTTGCATAATGCGGTACAAGGGCTGTTTTTGCAGTACTGCTTAACGTAGTACGATATTATCATCAATACAGTATGCACACTAATTAGTAGGCCTAAATAATGATGACACCAGGGCTGAACTGAAAAACTATTTGATATGGTAGTAGGCTGTGTGGGATGCAGCCCAAGTGTTCACAACTCTGAGGACATAATTAAAGGCTGTCGTTTCTTTAGTATTACAGAAGTATAATAAGAATTTTAAAAACAACAACAACAACAACCCTTTATTGTGAACATCAATGTAGCTGTCACAGTTAATGGGTAGCAGGTGAATCTCATGTCGTGGTGCTGTGTTGATTTGTGTCTTGCTGTGTGATTTTGTGTACGCCTGCATCTAGCTTCAGTGCAGATGGCTCCTCACGTTTTGTCACAACGATAGACTTAAACTAGCCCACTACCTAAAATCTAATCAATGTATTTGTTCTAAGGCCTGTCAAACATGTTAGGTATGACTCAGTCGGTGTTAGCATGCTAGCCACAACACAGAGCAATAAATATGTTTGACAGTGAAGGATAGCACATGCCCCATATGACTAACTCTCTGTGATATAACTGAGTTTGAAATACATGACAGAAAAACAAACACTTGTGGAGAATCACTACCAGCTGGCTTTCATAACCCCTATGTATCTTTGCTATTGGATAATGATACAAATACCACAATGAAGATAAATCGTCTGACTATTATTCACCAAAGTATAGAACAAATATGCTTTATGCTTTCAGAAAGAAAAAAAACTGAAACTGTCACTCCGGAATTCTGAATGGTTGACAATTTGACTACCATTCTGAGGTGATAGCTAGCATGCTAATACTGGCCGCATTCAGTCCAATTCACCCCAGACTGGTTATGCAGTTACAGTGCGTTCACATTGTAGCAGCACAAAGGATTTTTTTTTCATCCCAATTCCTATTCATTATATACAGTGCAAATTGTGCTCAGATGAGAGTGGGAGTGAGAGAGGATCAAAGTAGGGGAGGAAAGGGGAAAAGGCAGGTGGTGGCCAATTAGATTGTTTCATGTGGCGTGGGTGTCGTCATGAGGAGTAGCAATTATCTGCCGAAATGATTACAGCAGCATGACTGAAAATGACTGAAAGTGACTTTTTATAGTGCAGAGTACCATGCTCGTTGTGGTCTATTTTATTCACTTAGTGAAACTATAAACTCCACCAAAATTACACAATCACTTAACATCCACTTAGTTTGAGTGTCTAGAGAAAAAAATACTATTATTCTCAGTGGTGGACGGTAATATGCATGGAATTCATTACAGTTTCAAAGCAAAATATCCACTTTTACGTCACTACTTTCTGTCACTATCACTACCTTCTACTTTCTTTCTCTTCTTGTGAGTCATTACTTACCACTCTGGGGTGGGAGAAAGCTGGACTGGCTAAAAACAACCCACTTTCAAATCCAAGCAAACTGATCATAGTTGAGAGCACTTTTTAATTGGCTGTGAAACCTAGCTGGTTTATTTACAGTGGCATGTCTAGTTGGCTATATACAGAGGCATTCATTGTGCTGCAATGTGCTATTTATTTAACAAAAAAATTATAAATAGACAAAAAAAATAAAGAAGGAATATTATAACTTCATAAGTCTATCATACTTCACAAAAAATATTGAGCTTAGAATGTCTGATTTGAAGCAAGCTAACAAGAGAGAATTTATTTAAGTACCTAAAGTGGAATGAAGGCCCAATACCAAATACTACCAATTTATTACTCAGAAAGGTCAGTTAAAATCCAGATGGATGCCCAGCCATATAAAAGCTTTTACCATATCATTCTCAAGTTTGAATCTTGATGATGCCCCAGTCATCCAAGATCAGGAGCCCAAGAGCGAAAACCGGCCGTAGTATCCTCTCTCTCCCTTACCACACTAGCCAATCATGTGCATTTGTGAGCTCATGCATGCAGAAGTGGGTAGATAGCGCTTTCCTCCGAGAGTGTTCCTCTGCCAACTGACGCTCATTGAGCAAAAGTATGAAAAGATGCACTCAGCTGTCTTCATGTGGTGCTTGATTGGTGGGAACTGGCCATGAATCAATTAGAGAGAAAATCATTAAGGACTTAAAAGCAATTCAAACATTTTCACCTCAAAACTATCCCTGTGACAGTTCCACTGATTCCATCTGCCCATCATGGACAGAACTTTTCATATTTGCCCCAGCCTTGTCATTTAAAAACTAGTACAATTATAGAGTTATAGAGTCAATCCTCAATTCCCATTTGTACCATCTCTCCTATACCTCCCAGCACTACAGGCCAGAAGTCTGGGTCCACTTTCAGATTTAAAAAATAAATAAATAAATAAACGATACACTGCTTTGTCAAACTTTTGATCAGTGTATCGTTCATTTTTTTAAGGTGGGCCCAGGAAGGAGGACCTGGACATGAAATATCTGTGGGAACAAATTATGTACCATCCCCATCATCTTCCACTGATACCAGACATGGAATAATTCAGTAATAATTTATCCAAGGAGTTTTTTGAGCACGAACAAAATAAACCCAGATCCAGATGCAACAGATTCTGCCTCACACATACAATTATGCACAATAATATAAATACTAGTCTAAAATGGTCACAAGTGCAGCATGCCAGACTTGCAGCATATAACAGGTTATCCTCCCAAAAATCACTCTCAGCTGAGAACACATCCTGCACCATTGAGATGTATTCAATTTAATTACTTATTTAAGTAGAGCATTGAACATGATGTAGTATATTAATACATGGCACTGTTTCCATAGATATTTTTTTGAGGTACCTTTGATATATCTCTTTTTTAAGTGGTTGAATTCTGTCAAAGAGCCAGAAAAAGCCAAAAAATCAGGTTTGGGCCAATAGTTGTCTGCCTATATCATACACTGACACCTATACGTAACCATAAATGTGTTTCACTTAAAGAAGGTGCAGCTATTTTTAAAACTTCTCTAGGCTTTCCTCATATACACATTATGATGGATAAGAAGCCAGGTTCATTTAAACCACGTTATTATGGCACACCTTGAACAAAGGTATGAATTCTTTCTCTGCATTTTAAGCATTCCCAAGCAGTAAACACACACACACACACCCACACACACGCACGCACGCACACACACACACACACACACACACACACACACACACACACACACACACACACACACACACACAGAGCAGTGGGCAGCTACATGCTACAGTGCCCGAGGAGCAACTGGGAGTTAAGTGCCTTGCTCAAGGGCACTTCAGTTGTGGATGCAGAGAGAAGGGAAAGTAATGTTCATTCATTCTCCCCAACCACACATTCTTCCCACCGGTCCAGCAAATCGAACCGCCACCATTTCAGTACCAAACCTGCTTATCTAACCTTTAGGCCACGGCTGCCCCATGAAGAAATGCTGTGGTAAGAATAATTAGTCTGTCTAAGGATTATGGGTATAATGAAATGGTAATATATGTATCTGTATCAGGTTAGTGCTCTACATAGCTACATCTATGTTTGGTTTTGTTGTGTGAACTACCTTCAGTGCAGCATCATGATCATATAGTGCGACTCAGGATGTGCATGTCCATTACTGAGGCCAATGCAATACACAGCTATATACAAGGCCAATGATCCAATACATTAAATATACTTTTGAAGCATCTACTAATGTGATACGACATGATTTCATCCCTATTGTGATGCAGTGCATTTGATTCAACACAATGCGATTCAACGCAATACGAAGCAATGTCTAAAATTAAACTATGCAATTCAATATGGTTGCTTTTCCTCATCCATGATAATCCATCATGTGAATCAAGGAGGGTCCAGTACGAAAAGGGACTTTTATTTTGAAATCCTGTTAGTTCTGTGGTGAGTGATGGGGACGTTTATTTTGAAATCCCACTGGAGCCACGGTGAGGGAGTCACGGTAAGTGGGCCACCATGTCAGAATTTCACATTCTTGAGCTGATTCGCCAGGACATTAGTCCAAACTTGCACAAGAGTTGGCCGAGAGACTTAAGACTCGGCCGAGAGACTTAAGAATCGGCCGCCGATAGCAGTGGAGATGAGACAGCATGTTTGAGAAACAGTTTAGAGAGGAGGAATCAATCTAAATACAAAGTTACAGGTGTGTAACCAAAACTGCAAACTTTTTTTTTCTTATAAACTTTTTAATCCTGCATGCAAAGTTCATGCCCAAATTTTTCACTTGAAAAAAGCCTGCAGTTCAGAGAACTATATGTAGTAATATATCAAAAGTTCCCCATGACAGCAGGGACATGGACGAGCGCCAGGTGTGAGGCAGTAAAGGGGTCATGGAGAACAGATAATGAGTGTGTGTCTACACCTGTGTGCAAATAATGAAAACTGTTTTGATTCCTTGTTGCAGAGAGAAGAGAGGATGAAGGAACACACAGACGGCAGACGCAGACAGCTCCACAGAGCTTGACCGTGAACGGAACAGCGACAGCAGAAATGCCGTGGATGTTCATCTTAGTTAAATTAAATGTGATTTACATTTTCAGGAGAAGGGGAGAGACATGTAGGTGTATAATTGCGTATATGTGTATGGTTTTAAACAAAATGTGTCTGTGCACATGAGGGATGTTTGTGTGAATAAATGCTTAGAAAACCGCTGGAT
The DNA here is from genome assembly GCA_030068355.1 of Notoglanidium maculatum. NCBI lineage: Eukaryota > Metazoa > Chordata > Actinopteri > Siluriformes > Auchenoglanididae > Notoglanidium > Notoglanidium maculatum. The sequence continues at coordinate 3,756 of JAQQZX010077794.1, read as the reverse complement.
AATTTACATTACGTGATCAATAATTATTCCTTGTCACTTGTGTATTATATATGGGGAAATATTTTATTTTGTGTTATTTTTTTTCATGGTTAAACCAATGAAAATATTGGTGTTAAACAGGACCCAGATTTGTGTCAGTGCTGACTACAGAAGTAGAGTATATGGAGAAGGAAAAGTTCCATGGAAAGGCATTAGTTACCATGGTGAGTAAGCCGCTGTGGTATTCTGCCTAGGAACATTTTCACACCTGAGAGGCATTGCATTTCTCATCATTCTCATTTCTCGTTTTATTGCAGGTTTAATAACCAACACAGTGAGAAAAACAACACTAAGTTAAGCAATATTTGCTTATATATGTTAACTACCTTCAGAGCATCATCATGATTATGTCTGGCCACTAGGGATGTGCATCTCCACCACTGAGATCCGATTCACTTCTCCATGCATTGCCAACAATCTGATACATTAAAAATACACATGACTCAGCTACTAATGCAATAGGATAAGATTTCATCCCTATCCTGATGCAGTGTGATTCAACATGATACGATGCAATGCAAAAGAATATGATGTTATACATTTCCATATGTTAGCTCTTCCTCCTACATGATAAGCCTGCATGTGTTTTGAGGAGGGTCCTGTGTGTAAAGGGACTTTTAATTTGAAATCCCGTTGGTGCTACGGTGAGAGAGTAATTACAACTAACACATTTTATAAATAGGGTCAAGATTTGAGTGCAAGACTGTTCATGGTGATTTGATACTTATGCCATTGTAGCAGAACTGCTCTTGTCAACAGCAGTCCAAACATAAGGATTATGGCTATAATGAAATTATTATGCCACATGAAATATTCAACCATAATTCTGCCAGAAGCTTGATGATGGCTCCCAAAAGAGTTTGGTGCTTCTTTGGTGATTCTGATGTTTTATGTGAACATTAACAGAAGCTCTTGACCTGTATCTGGCTGATTGAGTAAATGCATGAATGAGCAGGTGTTCTGGTTTTTTAAGGGTGTCACAGTCAGCATATAGAAATGTTAAACTGCCTGCTGACAAATAAAAGGGCAACTTTGTAGCTCATTTGCTGCTTATCCAGCTCGGCTTTGGCTTTGCTCAGCTCAAGGCCACACACACAGACACACTCCTCTTCCTGCTCAGAGTAAACATCCAGGATACAGGTCATCGAAATACACAAGTGTCCCACATCAACCATCATGCTTTCATGTCTTTTCATTGAAGCCAAGATTGCTTTGGCACAGTTTTACATATTTATGTAAAATACCGGAGCCCTAGATTTCAAAATTACTGTTGCCCCACATTTTACTGCCACTTAGTGTACTAAAGCCCTAACTATTTAACAAACCATCTGCATGGCTTTGTGCTTCTTTGCCAGTTTTGGGAATTCAGGACATCTTAGTAAGGCTATGTTATGCCATGAATGTCGAAAGGTTTGCTTTATGATCAAGTTCTTCGGCAAACACAACTTTCCAGCCATCAAGGAAGCATTTTAGTGATGACTTTATGTAGTACAGTAATATAAAACATTTGAATACACCCAGCTCTTAGTTTTGTATTAAAGCCCCATCAGTGCCCATGAAGGCAGACTATGTCAGTTGGAAATCATTTCACAGCATTAATGTACTGGTGAGTATTAATGTTTCCTGATACATTGAAATAAGTCAGAAACCTATGGAAGTGATTGCCAGGCTCCTATAGCCAAATTTAACATTGTGCATTTAAAGCATGATAGAATTGAAAACCCATCCAATTGTTGTAGACACATTGTAATGCACAATGCCTCATTTCCATCATTGAGGCTAAATGGCCCGGATCTGTGCATGACTCAAGGATATTTCAAGGATTCTCGACGGCACAGAGGTTTACTCAAGATAAGAATATTTTCGCTGCACAAATTCTACCTAATAAATATGTAAATATGTAAATGTAAGAACTAAAAGGTAAATGTATTCATTTTTGTGCTTGCAGGTGAATTTCTTGAAGATAGGGGTTACCCATGACACCCTCTTCTCTTTATACCCTGTTCTGCCCCAGCAAGAAAAGCAGAGCGGAGGTTCTTATGCCCACTGCAAAACAAGCATGTTCAATGAAATAATATTTGGACAACTAAAGTCACGAACAACTAAACAGCCTTATTTGATCATTTTAATGTTTATTAAGAGCTTAAAGAAAGAGAAGGTTTAAAAAAAACAGTTTACTAGTATCGTTCAGTTCATGAAAAGAAAAAAAAACAAATTCTACTCAAAGACAAGGAACATGTAATACTTACATTGGTGACAGTTTACAATACAGGTGCACAACTAAATATATATTAATGCATGAATTAATGCTTACTTGATGATTAATTAATGTGTGAGCTAAACATGAAATAATGAAGCCATTAATAAATGTAATTTTTAAGCATTAATTAATTTGTTACTGGTTTTGTGAATTAATATCATTAATTACAGTATTAATTACAATTACAGTCATTTGCACTATGAAGGTTCTATTTGTTGACTGCAGGTTTGCTCCAATTATAGGTTGTAAGTAAATTTGTGATTAACGTCTTTAAATCATCACCTGCTTTTCTTAATGATGATGCAGTAGTCTCTTTTCAGATAACAAAGGGCTATGTAAACAGCTATGTAAATTATTATTATTATCATTATTATTATTATTATTATTATTATTATTATTATTATTATTATTATTATTGTGCCCCATGAAGTCAAGATGCAAGGATACATAAGAAACTGAACACCATGATTAAGTTGCGTTTTTTAAATGTTTTATATCTATTTCTACTGCAAGCCAAAATATATAAGCTTTTAAATTGAAACATCGGTGGGACAAAATGAAACATTTCACTCTGAGATAAAAAAAAATTATAATCCTTACGGCTTCTATTGACTAAATGCATTTTTTAAATGGGCCATTAGCTATTTAGGTTCAGACAGTATGAATCAGTACATTTAATGTATTAGGCAATTTAGGTGCAGATATTGAACTGGTGCCAAAGTCACAATCAATAAATACTGTGCATGCAATAATAAGTGTTACTCATGTGCTCCGAGCTAATGCTTTCACCATCTGATTGAATGAATCAGTAAGTGCATAATTTTTTCGATTTTCATGTTTCTCAACCAGAACGTGCTTAATTCAAAATGTAACAGATTCACAGTCAAGTCATACCAAATTAGAGGTGCCTTGAGGTATGCTTGGAATCATAAAACCTGGAGGGAGTGGAATATAGAGACTCTATACAAAAACCATTTAGAGGGAATCAACTGTCAACATATTGTAACAATCTGATGACTTTTCTTGAATTGAAAGCTTAGTAATATTTCCAGGATGTTTAACAGGTGTGGCTTGTTTTGTGAATTATTTTGTACAACAGGATTTTTCTTCTGTTGCATAGTCTTCTAGTGTTGCACATCAATGTCAATGTGTTTTTGTCTTTTTCCACACACATCCAATAAATGTGACGTTAAGTGTGAGTTCTACAAGTACAAGTTTCTCCAAATTTGCCAGATTTCATGTAGTGCATTCAATTAAATTTTACATTTTATTTATTTACAGAAGATTGGATTAGATGTAACACCGTAATACTAACAAGCAAGCCAAAGATGACCATGTGAAAGGAAAACTCTTGCAGAATATTGTGTTAAACAGAATCGAAAGTGGTTAGCACTGTCGCCTCACAGCAAGAAGGTCCTGGGTTCGATCCCCGGGTCACCCAGGGTGCCTTTCTGTGT
>JAQQZX010077744.1:0-12014 GCA_030068355.1 Notoglanidium maculatum | reverse complement strand
ATTGTTGAAATACACAGTCCTGAAAAAGGGACGTTTCTTTTTTTGCTGAGTGTATATATATATATATATATATATATATAATATACAGTATCTCTCAAAAGTGAGTACATCCCTCACATTTTGTAAATATTGTATTATATTTTTTCATGGGACAACACTGAACACTGACACTTTGATACAATGTAAAGTAGTCATTGTTCAGCTTGTATAACAGTGTAAATTTGCTATCCCCTCAAAATAACTAAACACAGCCATTAATGTCTAAACTACTGGAAACAAAAGTGAGTACACCCCTAAGTGAAAATGTTCAAATTGTGCACATTTAGCCATTTTCCCTCCCCGGTGTCATGTGCTATCGCTCTCACACACACTCATACTGGTCACTGGAAGTTCAACATGTCACCTCATGGCAAAGAACTCTCTGAGGATCTGAAAAAAGAATTGTTGCTCTGCATAAAGATGGCCTAGGCTATAAGAAGATTGCCAACACCCTGAAACTGAGCTGCAGCACGGTGGCCAAGACCATAGAGCAGTTTAACAGGACAGGTTCCACTCAGAACAGGCCTCGCCATGGTTGACCAAAGAAGTTGAGTGCACGTACTCAGCGTCATATCCAGAGGTTGTCTTTTGAAAATAGACGTATGAGTGCTGCCCTTGAGCTTTTGTATGTGAAATGTATGAGCTTTTCCCTACTGACAACACCCCTCTCACTCTCCTTGGAGACTTCAACCTCCCTATTGACAAGCTCCAGTCCTGTTTTCTCTCTAGTCCTCAAGAAACAAGTCCTCTTGTTTCTGGACCTCTGATAATCACTTAGTATCCTTTACCATCGCTCTACCTGCCCTTCTGAAAACCAGGTGTCAATATTTCTAAACCCACTCTGAGAAGCCTCCATTCTGTCTCTCCTTCATCCATCACTTCCTGTGCTATATCATAACTTCCAGACCCTGACCCCTTTTCCTCTTTTCCTCTGGAGCTAGCCACGGACACTCTCCTCTCCTCACGTTCCTTAACTCTGAATTTCCTCTGCCCACTATCTTCCAAACCCAGGAAGAACTCTCACCCTGCTCCTTGGTTATAGGATGTGTTTTGTAACAATCGAAGAGAGTTAAGAGCAGCAGAGAGAAAGTGGAAGAAATCACAACTAGACACAGATCTGTCTTCTTACCGTGATCTGTCCATATTCTCATATGATGTGACTTCTGCTAAGACTGCCTTCTATAAGAAAAAGCATGAAATGTCTCCACAATATCTGTGCAAATTTCACAATATCTTTTCTTAATTACTCAACCCGCCAGCTCCTCCTGCTCCTTCTTCCCTGACTACCAAAGACTTTGCCAACTTTTTTGATGGGAAGATTCAACATGTCTGTCGGGCATTCACTCCCACCCCAACTCCTTCACTTCACACTAAGGATTCCCCGTCCACTTCACTGGCACAGTTTTCCAATCTAGCTACAGATGAGATCCTACAAGTCACCACCTCATGCAATCCTGCCACCTGCCTACTGGATCCTGTTCCTTCCATAATGCTCCAGACCATCTCTCAAGACCTTATCCCTTCATCACCACCATTATAAATAGCTCCATAACATCTGGTAATTTAACTACAGCATTCAAAATAGCCAGGGTTATTATCATCCTGAAGAAACCCACTCTGGATCTCAGAGAACAACCTACAGGATCCTAATCAGTCTGGTTTCAAAGTGGCACATTCCACAGAGACTGCCCTTTTGGCTGTCACTGAGAAGGTACATACTGCTAGATCAGCCAAACTGTCATCAGTTCTCGTCCTCATCAACCTTTCAGCAGCGTTTGACACAGTCAACCACAAGACTTTATTGTCCATTTTTAGGAGTCTTGGTATTTGTGGCTCAGCATGACAATGACTCGATTCCTACCTAGAAGGGATCACATCTACTTCATGCACGCCCTTCACTGGTCTCCCTCAGGGCTCGGTACTTGGTCCTCTTCTGTTTTCCTTCTATACGAGATCTCTTGGTGAGGTAATATCCTCACATGGGTTCTCATACCACTGTTGACACTCAACTAATCCTTTCCTTTCATTTCTCAGACACTGTTTCTGCCCAGATCTCTGCATGTCTGGCAAATATCTCCTCATGGATGGCAGCTCATAAATCAAAACTCAAACCCAGCAAAACGGAACTGCTATTCATCCCAGCTGATTCATCCCCACATCAGGATCTTGTGATCTCCCTGGACAACTCTTTGATCTCTCCTTCAGTCACCTCACCTAACCTTGGGGTAACCATGGACAATCACCTATCTTTTTCCACACAGGCCACTCAGGTACTTGTTCAGTCCCTTGTCATCTCGAGACTAGACTACTGTACTACTAGACTACTCCTAGCAGGCCTGCCACTGAGCACCATTCGACCTCTGCACCTGATCCAGAATGCAGCTGCATGACTCGTTTTCAACCTTCCCAAGTTGCGCACACCACCCCATTGCTACGCTCCCTTCACTGGCTTCCTGTAGCTGCCTGCATCAGATTCAAAACACTGATGCTTGCCTACAAAGCCAAAAATGGACCAGCACCCTCATACCTCCAACACTTATCACACCCAGCATTCCTAAACGGTTTAAAATATTTTTGTTAAACCCCTTGGATTATTGCTGACTGTGTGCAAATCACTTCCAAATGGCTTCTTTTCAAATTCATTGTGGGGGTGTACAGAGGCAAAATTATGAAAATTGTATCACTGTTCCAGTACATCGAAAAGGGATTTAAAATCTGACAATAATATAAAATTAATCTGATTAGTACATTCTGCATTTTCTGATGATTTTAGAGCTGTGCTTTTAGCCTGACCCTGTATTTCATGTATTTCATGCCTTACAAGTAAATTGGCACTTGAGTTTAGAGATTGACAAATGAAGCAAATAATTTCTGAAAAAGTAAATTAGAATTTTTTTATGCAGAACTTTGGTTTTCCTGTAGGAGCGTAGACCTCAACTAAATTACCCTTGGATTCTCCTTAACTTCTCCCACATCAATATTGTAAACTGTGATCTGGATGAAAATGTATGTGTTAAACCAACTCTCAGTATGCAGTTCCAAAGACAAAATCTACTTTAAACAGTTTATCAATAGCACCTAGGGAACCAATCTCATTACATGGAATGGCAGTCTTGTCAATGATTATATAAAATACATGAATGTAGCATCTTGTAGTACCAACTATGGTACTACAGATATGGCTTGATAAATAGGGCTGGTAAGTCAAGACAATAGAATCAAGATGTTCTTGAATGTTGTTGCCAATCTAAAATAAAAAGACGAACAGAAGTCCAAATTAATTCATTTATGACAAATAAGAGGATTCCATTCCATTAGGAGGTGAAACAAAAATGCAGGTGAAGTGAAGACAACAAGATTCTTTGTGGCTAGAATGGCTGACATCTTCCCAGGCTTTTTCCAGCCTTCAAGAAGATGGCAGTGAAAGAAGTAACAACAAGATGGATCAAATGTCACTGAATCACCCTTAAATAACACCGTAACAAAAACACACAAACAAAAAATAGCTTGAAACATCCAAAATCCAAAAAGTGTTGTACTTAATCGATCCACAAAAACTAAAAGAAAATACCGAACATATCCCAGAAATCCTGTTCACTTTCACTAGGTGTTGGTTCTGCAGCATCCATCAGTTCTTGCAGTTCTCCTTGATGAAGTTCGGCCACCTCTCAAGAAGCTTTGCAGAAGTGTTTAACCAAACAGCATCAGAAAATCTTGCGCAATCTTAAAGCTAGCATATTATGATTCAATAATAATCACATGCAAGCACAGTTATTCACTTTTAATAACTATTGGCAAGTTCAGAATCCCCTTTGTTTAAGTGCAGACTTCTGACTGAATGGAACGGACACAATGACAGACAAACCAAACAGCCATTCAGTCAGAACTCTGCTTTTACCCAGAAGGTTTTAAAACAGATCGTAGACTAAAATATGGAAGTGAACTTTCATGTTCACAAATATATGACTGTTTCATGACAATAAGTGAATACGAAAACTCATTTTAAGCGAAAAATGTAATACTTACCAGGCCCTTTACATCTGCAAATCAGGGATACACAGAAAGAACATCAGATAACGTTGGAAGGTCATGGACCATCCTCTGGCAATGGCTGAAGGTTAACTTAATTTTCTGCTTTACTTCCTCTTCATCTGAAGAATGTTTCATAAGTGATATAGTCTCTCTGATCTGTTTTTCATTTAGAACAGACTCAACACAATGGTTCTCATTCTGAAACTGGTCCCCCTGTTTTGGGTACTGCATGTAGGTCTTTGTCTCTCCGGTGCAGCTTTTCATTTGATGTTTTTTTTAGATAGCAAGCAGGGAATGCTGATCCACTAACGGTCATAATGATGTTCCTGTAAACACTAAAAGCCCTAATGAGAGAAATCTGATTTTTATAGATTTTTGTTAAAATTAGCTAACTTTTGTCAGCTCCAAAGCTTTGAGTATGATACTTTGACTAGATTTGTAAAAAATGAATAATTTCATAAAAGTGTCAATAATTAAAATTAATATACTTACATTGCCATTTTTGGAATATGTATCCATCAGTTATGGGAAACAGGATACAACACCTGTAGCAAACACTTCCTGTATGTGTCTTGGTGGTGATGTGCTAAATAAAAGTACCAAAAGAGGTGTATAACTCAGATGAAGTCTTCAATTCATAGACTAGTCTGATCTAGCTAGCAATGATGGAAGCTAAATCTATAACTCCATCTAGGTTTGCCATCTATGAATTATAACACTTTTGGCCCTATGCATTTCAGATAGGTTACAGGATCATGAGCAGATCCTTTCTTTTGCCACACTCTGACATTTTCATCACTTGATGGAGGTTAATCTTGGTCTCATCATAAAACTCATCTCATCTTTGTATTTCTTTGTGAATTCCAGTCTTGTCTTCCAATAATAACTGCTGATGAGAGGTTTGTACCTTGTGATATGGCCCATATATTTCTGCTCTTGAAGTGTTCAAATGGAGGATCGTGATGTGTTCACCCCTGCCATGAGGTTGTTGGTATTTGACTGTTGTTTGAGTTTTTATTTACAGCTTTCACATATCTTTCACCTTTTCCACCAGACTGATGCATTTAACTTTAAATTATGCAAAATTTCCTTCCAGTGGAGCATGCACCAGACCCCCTAGAGGGTCGGAACGAGGGAACACACACCATGGTCTCACATAATCCTGTGGGAGCCATAATTGAGCAGCCCTACCTTAGCATGCTGATAAGCATCCAGTCATTTTTCTATGTATTTAACATATTTGATTTGTATAATGTGGACATTGACATGGATCAATTGACTTTAAAAGTTTTCTGTGAAAATGTTTCTGACGTTAAATTCTGGACCATGTCCCTAGACTCCCTAGTTGTAGCAAGTTGTCTCTATCCATGCAATGTTCTCATCTTTTTTTAAACCACTTAACCATTTGGATTCTGTAAATTGCTTAATACATTTTGACACTTTTATGGGTGGGCCATAAATGAGGAATCAGGAGGCTGGCTTGGGACAACTCAAAAAGGCCTCTTTATTTTCTTTTACTATTGTCCTTTGGTTTTCAGTGATTCTATTTCACTATACAGATCTACACACAAACACACTAAACTGCTCTGTGCTGTTTAGCGCTCTCCTTTTTATCCATGCCACCACTCACTGGAACACAGAACACTTGTTGGAAAAATCCCTCACAGGTGTAGGTCCTTACCACTCACTTTTCCTGGCTCATGCCCCTGCCACCACTTACACCCACTGTCCAACTCAGGCCAGGCAGTTGTACAGTTTGCTGTCCCCAAGGCAAGGGAGGAAATCTCAAGCCATCTTCACCTCCGGCCTTTGGCCCACCTCAAACGTAAATGGCTGCCAGATATCAATGAGTAATTGGCACATTGGCATTCTTCATGTGGTGCAGCCATTAGAGCATGGTATGGTTTGAACAGAGTGTGAAGGCTCTTCCCAAGAAATCAGTCCTGTCTAGTACTGGAGGGTGAGGACTGACTACTTGATGGCCAGACACACTTCATTCCTGCTGTACCTACTCTCTTGCACTGAGATCTTGCAGCTGATATAAAGCACTGTGTGCTCCTCCCACTACACCACTGGAGTCAGCATGACCCCCAGCCCTCTGCTTGATGTATGAGTCTGTAAAACAAAGGATAGCGTGAAGTTAGGAAAATGTAAGTGTGGTCTGCCACAGAGGGCAGCTTTTACCTGAATAGAAGCCTGTTTCACTGGACTGGAGTTCATGCTCTCTTTTTAGTCAGGTCAGTCTGCAGGCTGATAACAGCTGAACAATTAGGCACAAACCTATGATAATAGCCAGCCAGCCCCAGATACTGTCTCGCCTCCTTATTTTTCTTGGGTTCTGGGCAGGCCATAATCACTGTTGTCTTATCAATTTGGGACATACCTGCACATGGCCCAAGTGGAAGCCCAGTTACTATGTTTACACCTGTCCAGTTGCACAGTTCTTTGGGTTTGCTGTTCATCCCGCCCTTCTTAACGATCTCAGGACAGCCCTCAGATGCTGAACGTGTTGCTGCCAATCATTACTAGAAATTATTACATCATCCAATTGGCAGCGGTATAGGAAATGTGCGGATGGAAGTTTCTGTCCATGAATTGTTGGAACATCACTGGGGCTGCAAACAATTCAAATGTAAGGGTCATGAGTTGGTGTAAACCAACAGAGTGGAAAAGGCCATTTTCTCACAAGATATGGGATTCAAATCAGTGTTGAATAAAACAGAACTGCACCTAATGGATGGAGTAGTTTGTCAGTGTGGGGCATTGAATACACATCAAATTTAGACACTACATTATCTTCTCTAAAGTCCACACAACAGGACTGAACTGTCTGCCTTGGGAACCAGGACCACCATACTGGACCAGTCACTGTGGGACTTGATTACCCTCCAACCCTCACTGTTTATTTTGTGTTTGGGCAAACAATAGGGGCGGCTGCATACCACTAGCCCTTGGGGCTTTTCAGTGTAATGTTCTGTGAGGTTAGTGTGACAAGGTGGAAATGAAAATGCATATTAAAATTCTTCCTGCATCTTGGCAACCTCTGCAATGTGGGACAGTGGAGGTTGTTTCCACTGGGGACTGGGGTGGATTAAGTCATCCATTATATATTTGCCTCCTGTCCCAGCTCCTCCTTCTTCAGAACGACTGCCACCAAATCCAAGGGAACCACATACTGTCATTATGGACATGAATGTCATGGCAATTTTGTGCTTTCAGTGACTTCTTTGAACTGTTCTTTTTCTTGGGAAGAATGATTTTACATTTTTTGGGGGCAATGTTCACCAACATACAATTTCTCAATATTTCAGTTTCACAAAACACCATAAGTGCAAGAAATTAAGGATTTCACCATATACAATCCATAATTTAAAAAGATTTAGAGAATCTGAAGAAATCTTTAAACATTAAGTTCAAGGCCAAAAACCAAAATTGAATGCCCTTGACGTTCAAGCCCTCAGGTGGCGCTGCATTAAAAACTGACCTGATTGTATAAAGGACATTATTAAATGGGCTTGGGAACACTTCGGAAAACTTTTGCTGGGCAAAACAGTTTGTTGCTGCATCTGCAAATGCAAAATAAAAGTTATATATCAACAACATCCAGAAACGTCGCCATCTTCTCTGGACCCCGAACTCATATGAGGTGAACTGCTGCAAAGTGGAAAAGTGTGCTGTGGTCTGATGAGTCCACATTTTACATTGTTTTTGGAAGTCATGGATGTCATGTTTTCTAGGCTAAAGAGGAAAAGGACCAATCTGAGTGATACCACTGCAAAGCTGAAAAACCTGCATCTGTGATTGTATGGGGGTTTGGCAAGTCACCCATGGGCGATCTGTAAAGGCACCATTAATTCTAAAAGGTACATACAAGTTTTGGGGCAACATATGCTGCCATCCAGATGACATCTTTTATAGGGACGTCCCTGCTTATTCCAGCAAATCAATGCCAAGCCATGTTCTGCATGTGTTAGAACAGCGTGGCTTCATATTAAAAGATTTTGGTTACAAGACTTACTTTCCTGCAGTCCAGATCTGTACATGGTGCATTATGAAGTGCAAAATATGGCAATGGAGACCTCAGACTGTTGAGCCACTGAAGTCGTATCTCACTTGACTTGACTTGAAAAAAGAATGTGGAAAAAACAATAGTGTATTAGTGTGAACATTAAATATCCTGTCTTTGTATTGTATTCATATCATCAAAAAGGATATGCAAGTCATTGCATTCTGTTTTTATTTACATGTTGTGGTGGAAATTCAGCTCACAACATCAGAGACTCGTCTTTATAGAGGTTTTATTAAATGCAAAGATAGAGAAAGACAGAGACAGTGAGGAGATGGAGAATCTAAGTGTGCGTTCTGCCCTCCTTATTCAGAGCGCCTGTTCTTATAGTGGCTCCTTGTAAGTTTGGGTGTGCCCACAGATGTTCCCTGCAACGACCTTCACAGAATTGGTTTGAACTAGTCATACAGTGACTTTGACTTCATGCTTGGTTTGTGCTCTGACATGCACTGTCAACTGTGGGACCTTATATAGACAGGTGTGTGCCTTTCCAAATCATGTCCAATCAACTGAATTTACCACAGGTGGTATTAATTAAGCTGCAGAAACGTCTCAAGATGATCAATGGAAACAGGATGCACCTGAGCTCAATTTTAAGCTTCATGGCAAAGGCTGTGAATACTTATGTACATGTGCTTTTTAAGATATTTATTTATAATAAATAATCAAAAACCTAAAGTAAACTTTTTTCATGTTGTCATTATGGGGTGTTGTGTGTAGAATTCTGAGGAAAAAAATTAATTTAAACCATTTTGGAATAAGGCTGTAATATAAAATGTGGAAAAAGTGATGCGCTGTGAATACTTTCCGGATACAATGTATCAGCAAATGGAAAGAATGCAGGAGACATTGTAAAGAAAAACAAGAATGCTGTCGGTACATCCTTCTCATGGGTATAACCTTTAGGGGCGGCTAGGAGCAAAGAGATAAAATACAAGCTAGATTAAAAACAAAATTCCTTCACATTTCCCCCCATTTTATCATATAAATGATAACTAAAACTACTCGAAGATAAAAAATCTCAAATATAACATGGGACAAACATTACATGACATTTAAGAAATCATCAGAAATCATCAACTTATTACGTTGTGAGGTCATGTAACTTGAAAAGCTATGCCTGTTTTTTTTCTAAGTGTAAAGCACTCTTATTATGATCAAGCAAATACAGGTGGAAAATTAATTCTTAGTTCAGGTCTAGAACTGAAATCAAAACTGAAGTCTTAGTTCAGGGGTGATGCTTCACCATCAGGAAAGCACTGTTGACAGTGTTTTATATGACCTAAGAGGATGCAGTGAGGTTTAACTGGGGGCCAATATTTGGACATTCAATCTTTGCCAGGTGAACCCTTACTGTTCTTGACAGTTATCGGTGTTAGGAGTGCAGGCACTGCCCTCACGCCCTCTTCCCACCTCACTGGCGCTTGGGGAAACCTGCACTCGTTCGGGGAAGAGTGGCCCTATCCACAAAGTTCTGTATGTTTCCGGTATAATGTCTGAGATGGGAGTGTGGTGATGTGTGATCTCTCTTTGGACCCACCTATTTCATCTCAGATGACCCTCAATAGGATTGCTTGTTCTTACTGAAATCATGGCCAAAATAGTGTATCATTGTGTGTGGTCACTAACCTCTGCCAAGGGTGTCTTTAAATCAGGAGGTCACTTACCACTAATATAGGTGTGTGTCCATGTGTTTTCTCCTTAACTGCTTCTACTGCACTCTGGCATGTGGCTATCTTTTATAATGATACTGGTTTCAGATGTAAGGCTACTTCCTCTCTTAAGTGATATATTGTTATATATCTTGTGTATGTGTGTATATATATATATATATATATATATATATATATATATACACAAGATATATAACAATATATCACTTAAGAGAGGAAGTCTCCACTGGCTCTTACTATTATTACTCCTGTGAGCCCTCTTTCTCTACTTGCTCAGACAGCTCTGGGACCCTTCTACAGTGGCTTCTATCTGTTCTTCTATCCTTGTAGTCCTCTTGCCCGTCTTCATGGCGGTGTGTTTGGTGATCAGCACTTGGAAGGGCCCTGCTCACCTAGGTTTGTTCCACTTTGTCCTCCTACAGTCCTTGATGACAGTCCAGTCCCCGGGCTTTAAGTCATGTAGGGGCCCTGTCGCTGATGTTGGAAGGGCTGCTTTCACCTACTTGTGGGCATACATAAGAGCAGAGGACAAGGTTGCACAATAATCAAACATTGCATCATCACACAGAGCTGTTTCAGGTAGCGATGGTTTCACAGGCCCAATTCCTGTGTTGGGAGGTTATCTGAACAGAATCTCAAATGGACTAAGATTGTACTTTGGCCTTACTTGCATTCACATCTGTGTCAGTGCGATGGGAAGGACTTTCGTCCATCTTAGCCCCATATCTGCACATGCTTTACTTAATCTGTTTTTAAAGTACCATTTTCCTTTTCCACTGCGTCCCCACTTGCTGGGTGGTATGCACAATGTTGTCTGAGGTCAATGCCTAGGTACTCACTTATTTGCTTTAGTGCTGCGCTGATAAAAGGTGTACCATTATTGCTGGAAAGTCTTTCAGTAAAGCTTTTACTACTGCATCTGTGTCCTGTTTGGATGTTGGGAATGCTTCAACCCACTTTGAAGACATGTCACCAATCACTAAGCAGTACTTTTTTTTCTCTTCGTTGGCTGTGAGCTCAATGAAATCCTTCTGTAGATGGTCAAATGATTTGTCTGGTTTCGGGAGTGCTGCTTGGTTTGTATGAACACCTTTACCTGCATTGTGTTGAGCGCATACAAGTCACTGTTTACAAAAATTTTAAGAGTAATTAGAGAAGCCCTTAGTCACCAGTGTTTATTAATTGCTGCTATCATCCCCCCTTTGACACATGGGCTTTCCCATGTGTCACCTTAGCGTAATATGGGAACATGTATTTTGAGAGACATGGGTGGTCTTGGGGTCGCATCCATATCCCTTGATGAGGGGTGTATTCTGCTTTGCGCCAGAGGTCTTTTTCTTCTGGTGTGGTGCGAGTTTGGATCCTTGAGACCGGTAAATAAGAGGTGTTAGTTTGTATACAATATGGCTCTATGACTGCTTCGTCCTGTGCTGCTTGTTTAGCAGCGTCGTCTCCTCAGGCATTCCCTACAGAAATGGGGTCAGATTGGTTAGTATGCGCTGCACATTTACAGACTGCAGCAGCAGGTGGGAATTGGATGGCATCCAAGAGCTCAGACGCAAGTTGATTTGGTGCAATTTGACTGCCAGAGCTGGTGATTTCCAAATAGTTCCAAAATCATGTACTACGAAAGAATATCTGGTGTCTGTGTATATTGTGACTGTATACCCTTTTGCCAAATTGTATGAACATAATTCTGCTGCTTGTGCTGATAGGTAGGATGTAAGATTTCTCAGATTTCAATACCTCATGGTCAGTTACTACTACATACCAAACCCTACTTTTGCCTGTGTCTAGGTCCTGAGATGCCGTTCCATCCACATACAAAACAAAGTCAGAATTCTGAAGTGATTCATCCTTCAGGTCTACCCTAGGGGAGCACAATTGGTTTGTTAGTGCTATACAGTCATGTGGTTCTCTATCTGCTTCTGTGTGGAGAAGAGTGGGGAGTGGGGAGAAGAGTTGCAGGGTTTAGTATAGTGCATCTCTTAACAGTAATGTTTGGCATGTCTAACAGTACGATATAAATGGTGACTCCTCTATTCATAGTAAGGTGAAGTTTGGTGTTCCACAAGGTTCTGTTTTAGGCCCATTGCTTTTTTCTTTATATATGCTCCCTCTGGGTAATATTCGTAAACATGGTATTAGCTTCCACTGCTATGCTGATGACACACAACTCTATGTTTCAGCAAAGCCAGATGAGA
>JAQQZX010077655.1:0-12017 GCA_030068355.1 Notoglanidium maculatum | reverse complement strand
GGGTGACCCGGAGATCGAACCCAGGACCTTCTTGCTGTGAGGCGACAGTGCTAACCACCACACCACCGTGCCGCCCTTTACAATATTATCTCAAGGAAAATTATAAAATATATCAAACGCGTGTGGCAGGTTTGCTTTAATAGATAATTGTTATACATAATGAATGGATGGATTGTATGTGGTAGCAGGGACATGGTCAAGTGTCAGCTACAGACAGAGAGGAGGAGGTAGGTGGCAAATTGGAATCAGTGCAAATCAGTGACATCACAGTATAAAAACAGAGTCACTTTTCAAATGAACCAAGAATACCAAAGTAATGCCCAACAATGGCTTAATAAACAATTTACTGCCAAAATCACATCTATATTTGGAACAGTCAGCTTTCTTAACTGTGTATGCAGTCTGCAAGAGTAGGCTAGATGGTTGCTATAGTACAGACAGATACCAAAAGTGTTGGCAGGCTAAAGAGATAAACTATGCATTTAATTTATTTCTCCAATATATCATTTTATGTTAGTCATATGAAGTTAGATAGCCTATATATGCTGAATCAGAACAATAGATGTTTCTTACTTTATTAGGTTGTAACATACATACAATAAATTTGTCTTTGTAATACAGTACGAAATAATGTGTGGTTTTAGACTTAACCTCTGATTTCCGGTGTGGTCCTGCCTCGTCTTGTGTAAGGCAATTTGACAATTTG
This sequence comes from Notoglanidium maculatum, assembly GCA_030068355.1. Classification (NCBI taxonomy): domain Eukaryota; kingdom Metazoa; phylum Chordata; class Actinopteri; order Siluriformes; family Auchenoglanididae; genus Notoglanidium; species Notoglanidium maculatum. The sequence goes on along the minus strand of JAQQZX010077655.1, from coordinate 11,311 downwards.
CAGAATATAAAAGATGAACAAACTCCTGCTTGTATTATACAGTAGTTGCTCTCTGTTGATTGACATCACATGATGTGCACACTGAATTTATGGCACAGTTTTGGGCATAAGTCCTTGGTGTCCTTGTGTTCCCTGTCACGAATTGTGTTCGGCTTCACTTTGACCCTGTTTACACTTGGTATTAAAATGAGCCTTGGGCAATCTGCTCACAACTGGATAGTGCTAAATACAAGTGTAAAGTACCCCCAAAGATGCATTCAAGAAGCATTCGCACAAACTACTTGCCAAGGTGGTCTGGGATGCATTTGACCACATATCTTCCATAGTGTAAATGCTAATGTGTCCTGATGAATCCCCAACATGGACATAACAGGAAAATACATCATTAATGCTGGACATTGAGATTGTTTTGGTAACAGTGCAACATGCTATAAAAAATGGAGAGGAGCACCAATGTACATGGTTGAAGTGCAAGAAAATAATGTTGCAGGTATGTTGCAGGTTTAACATTTTAATATAATTTTGCACAGGGACCTTTGACCTTCTAGCAGAAGAGATGTAGGCAGTAACAAAATTTGAAAAAAAGTGGTCAGCTGGACACCTTGGAGACGCTTGATAAACACAGGTGTAAACAGTGATGTGTATCGGCAGTCCATTTGTGACCTGAATGCTCAAGACGCATTTTAAAACCAAACGTAAACAGGGCCTTCATGTCCTGAGCTCCAAAGTGGATCAGCATTTTGACAATGGTTGTGACACTTTCAATTTTTAAAATGCTCCAACAGCTTAAACTTTACTCAGTACAATTAACTCCAGTGTTATAAAATGGTCTTTTAAATTTTCTTGTGCCTTTGAAATGATAAGGATCCTCACCATGAAAAATATGCTTGGTCTGTGCTGCAGGAAAGGGGTCCACTCAGGGTTAGATGCAGGGAGTTATGGTGATGCATACTTCCTCTGAGATATGTGAAGCCACTACAACTGTTGCCTATGCTGCATCATAGGGCAACATAATACACTTAGGGGAAAGCACACAAACTCACAAATGTTCACATTTAGCTAGTGTTGCTGTGATTGCATACCTGGTGAAGGAGGATGGGGGGGGCAACTCCACATTAAAGTCTATGTATTTGAATGCAATGTCATTAAAATTCCTGTTGGTGTAATGTAACACACACACACACACACACATACAGAGTCAGTAGAACAGTACAAAAAATGTATACACACTTCAGGAAAACACTGAATTTGCCTGTGAATCTGTTTTCTCCACCAACTTGAACTTCAATGTAGTATTCTACCATTTGCAGTCCACATTAGTTAAAATAAGAAAAGGGGAATATTTTTTTTCCTCTGAATGAATGAATCCTAAGCAGGAGAGAAACACAAGAGGGTGTCTGGCAGTGAGTAAGTGTGCTTTGTCAGCACTCCCTTTGGCACGCGTCGCCTATAATCATCCCAACAATATGCAACAGGACTTGGCAGACATTAATCTGTTTTGCTTATGAGAAACGATGACAAACATGATGGCATGACCTTGTGAGACGGCTGTGGAGGAGGAGCGAGGAAGCGTGATTCGATCACACTAAACAAAATATCTTATTGCTCCTGATTGAACCTCCTTTAATTTGTTTAAATTGTTAAATGGTTCTCAAAGTAGGGTGTGTGAAGCAAAGCCAGGGGATCTGTGATTTTATAATTTTGCTACAGTTGTGGAAAGCCCCCATTATTAAAACTATTGTGACAAAATTGGTTCCATCAGTGGAAAGTTCAGAAATAAACAAAAAGCTCTCTGGTTCCAATAAACACCCAAAATATCAGTAAACATAAATCTATACTGAGTGAGGCTGTGGATTTTTTAACTGTTCAAGGAGTCTCTGTTTGAGAATCCTTGGTTTAACTCTTAAAAATGTGACAAATCTAACATTTGGGTGCTTTTTTTCTGTTTATATAAAGTCAGATTAGTTTATATTACCAGTGTTTTCAAACTTGAATGTAATGGACATACCCAGCAAAGATGCCCCTTCGGGGCCCATGTAAGGACACTGTGGCAGAAAATCTTAGCCCACTGTGGGCCTGGTAACCAGTGAGAAATGCAGGACACATGTGTGTCCCACACTATGGGGCCCAGGTGGGGCTGAGAGTGGGCTGCCCACAGTGAGCAGTGTGCACCCCTATTGGGGCCCTTTGGGGCATGCAGCAAGCCCACCATGTTCCCAAAGTATGTCCAGTATACCCACAGTATGCCCATAGTGACCCCACAATATGCAGTGTCCTCACAGTATGCCCACATTGTTACCACAGTATGCTCACAGTGTGCTCATAGTATCCCCACAGTGTGCCCAATATGCCCAAAGTGTGCCCACAGTATGCTCAATATGCCCACAGTGTGCCCAATGTCACTTCAGTATGCCCAGTGTCACTACTGTATGCCCACAGTGTGCCCACAGTATATGCATTGTTCTCGCTGTATGCCCACAGTGTACAGTATGCTCAGTATGCGCAATATGCTACAGTATGCCCACACTGTCCCCAGAGTATGCCTAATATTCCCACAGTGTTCCCACAGCATGCCCACAATGTCCCCACAATATGCCTAGTGCTCTCACATTGTGCCCACAATATGCCCCATATGCCCACAGTGTGCCCACAGTATTCCTAGTGTCCCAACAGTATGCCCACAATGTGCCCATAGTATGCCCATAGTAATATTCCCACAGTGTTCCTACATTATGCCCACAGTAACCACAGTGGGCTGCCATAGTTAGTCGATTGGGCCCCTAGTGGGGCCTTTGTGGACCATACTTTAGTCTGGGCGTGGGCTGTCCCTCTGAGGCCCCACCTGGACCTCGTATTGTGAAGCCCACACATGCCCTGCATTTTGAGCTTGCTGCATGTCCGCTAGTGGCTTCACATAGACCCCCATGCTGGCACACTGGGCACACTGGGCATACTGTGGGGAAACTGTGTACATGTTGGGCATACTGTGTGGACACTGTGGGCAAACTGGACATACTCTGAGAACATTGTGGCCATTGTTGGCATACTGTGGGAACACAGTGGGAACACTGGGTGTATTGTGGGGACACTGTGGGCGTACATACAGACCACTTTCACACTTCCAGGTTTATAAACTCGGAAGAGTTCACTTGCTGGGGTCTGGCACATCCAGTTATGTCACAACAATGTCAGAAACCAAGCAAAGAGTTTCTGTAGTGTTCCTTTTTGTTATACTTCAAAAGAGAAACAAACATATCTGAGTTTTCATGACTTCCCAGTTGATAAAAGGAAGAAATGGACTCATGCAATGCAACAAGACACAAAGAAGGTTCAGCATTTAACTGAGAATAACTACCTTCTGTACATCATAATCATCTCAAAATTGGCACTGTCCCATTCCGCTTTAAGTGGAACTGCTCGGGGGATGTGAAACAAGGACGGCTCTCTGTGTATGACTGAGCAAGGAGCCATCTGAGAGATGATTTATGGCATGTTGTTTCTGATGTGCCACTTGAAACATGGGAGACAGACACAGAAACAGATGTGTGACCCTGATATTTTGACAGACCATGATTATGTGCATCCTCCTTCATCAGCTATGGGACAGCGGTAGTTCAGTGGTTAAGACATTGGACTAGTGATCAGTCGAGCTATCGCTGATGGGCCCTTGAGCAAGGCCCTTAACCCTCAACTGCTCAGTTGTATAAATGATATGTAAGTCACTCTGGATAAGGGTGTCTGCCAAATGACGTAAATGTATGCTTGCATGTTTCCATATAATGATTTTTCATGTAATCTTTATTAAAACTCCACTGTACCATTTATGTGACCAGGAGCTGGAGCAAACTATCAGCAAACTGGAAACAGAACTGGCGAAACTCAGTGCGTCACCATTACATATCATAACAGATTTTGTAGGTCTGATGTGAAATTTCAGTTTTACACATGTTTTCCTTCTGAGAGGGTCTTCAGAGCATTTTGGCATGCAATTGAACCACCTGCTACACCACTACGTATTGGTCAAAAGCACAGAAGAAAGGATTAACTGAACGCCAAACAGGTCCAAGCCCAAACTACAAATTGCAGCTCATCAATGAGTTTTTTATATTGTTGTTAGGTTTCAGCAGGACTGAAAGAGAAGGCACTGGCAGTCATTTTTCAGATAACTACGTGTAATGTTAGTGGCATTATAATCACATGCACCAATTATCTTTACCTTGTCCTGGGATCGATGCCAATTTGAAAGACTAAACAGCAGGTGCAAGCTACAATGCCTACCACATTTCTAAAGTTTTTCCAGAGGTGAGGGTGCTAATAGACTGTACAGAGTTAAGATGTCAGAGTCCGACATCATGTGGCGCTATTACCTTTGTTTCTAAGCTATATATAGGATCCATTTCTGATAAAGAAATATTCAAACAATCAGGAATCCTGGACCTTCTAGAGCCTGGAGATGGCTGCATGGCAGACAAATGAGTTAAAATTGAGCAGGAGCTAGATGAATGTGGGGGAAAACTAATCATTCCCCATTCAAAACAGCACCTCAATTCAGCAAAGAAGTAGGGAGAATACAAGCCATAGCTCGCCTTCGGATCCTGTTAGAATGGGCAATCAGGAGAGTGAAGGAAAACCATATCAGGGACACAGATGTTCCTCTCACTCTGACAGGCACAGTGAACCTAATATGGACCAATTTTGTGTGAGAACACTCTTAAAGCTCCTGTTATACCAGGAGCCATATCACACCCAGACTTTGAAATCAATAATTCTACAAATGTTAACTTCCTTTAAAGAATGTTGAACAAATCACATTTTTGATTGTCACTTTAATAAAAAATTTAAAAAAAATCCTTTGGCTACTCCAGTAAAGGGTCACCACAGCATTGCCATGAGCCATTTGTGTCCGCATGTCTGATTTGGCTAAGTTTTTACACTGGATGCCCTTCCTGACACAACCCTCCCATTTATCTGGGCTTGGGACTGGCACTCAGAAATACACTAGACTATGCACTCCCTTGTGGCTGTGTTGGCTTCCCTGCCTGGGAATCAAACCCAGGCCACAGCAGTGGGAGCCCTGAACCCTAACCACTAGTCACTTGTATTCAATATTTAATGTATTCACTAAATAAATGATATTGTTTAATCAATATCTTCTCTCACTTTTTTAACTTTTGACAAAGATACCAGCCTTCAATTTACAATTTGTAATTTAACATTTCAATAAATATACTTATATATTATTATATATAATATTATTGTTTTAAACTGCATAAATTTAACAAAATATTTAATTTTTGTAAGAAAATTCATTTGAAATTTGCTGTACAAAATATTTGGATTCAAATAATTACAGAAGCAATTATGAGGAAAAATAATAATCACACAAGTTTTGGCCCCTGGATTATCTTGATATTGCAATGTTCTTAAGAATACAGTTACAACACATTTATTTGCAGATTTTTAAATATTCTTCCATGTAGACACCAAAGTCGTACGGGTCCAACTGATCTTTCATTTTAGGGATCATATCATCATCCTTCCATACTTTCTTCATAGTGATAGCTCCCTTGTATCTGTAATGAAGTTATACCAGCTCAGTGCAGTTACTTCTGACCTTGAACCTGCCTATGTTTTTTTTTTAAGTGTAGCCTGACCTTTGATGAGCCTTATGTGTTCTGTTTCAGAAACACGATCAACATCTGTACATTTTATTTTGGCAAGCCCAAAACATGGATTTTTAAATTGACCAAACACTTTTGCATCAGTGCTGGCACCAAGATGAGGAGCATCTGGATGAATGAAAAATCTGCAAGGTATCATATTAACATGACAGAATTCAGAGTACTACTCCAAAACTGCTGGTTCAAGTTCAAGGCCCCATTCCATTGCTTCAGTCAGCCATGTTCCCTTGATTATTCTTCTTGTCAGTGACTGGCCAGATGACTCCCCTTATACAAGGCACAAATTTTCTTGCTGTTACCGTTTGTCTACGAATGTTTGACCACTCACTGCACCGAGACTGTTTTGTTCTCTCTTATATCAAAGCTGACATCTCAGGACTCACTTTTAAACTCTCCACCAAGAGTAGCTGATGGCAGTTGAGAACAAAGTTCAATTTGCTCTCAAGTTTCATGCCAAGCACAGAGACTTTTGAGATCTTTGGAGCACTTGTGTGCTGTGTGTACCTTCTGGTTGTAACAGGTGGGCACTAATATGACTGCATCTAGTCATGAGGCACTGGTCAAAACCGTGAATCAACTTGAGACAGTTCTGATACTCCATACAAAACAGTGCAGATTATGGGCTGTGGATATAATGATTTAGCAACAGACATCACTGCCAAGTCAGGGAGGGGTCCTGAAATAAGCAAATTATAGTAAATTCCAGACAGAATGATACACAAGAATTTAAAAACATCTTCAACTTTTAAATAAAAAAATATATGTGAAATGTGTATTATGCAATATCAAACAGTACCAACAATAACAAAGTCAAATGTTATTAGATTATATACAATTATATAGATTATATGAATGTTATTACCCGGATTTGCTTTGTACAGTGTCGATTTGCAGGCACTCTTGCCAGACACTTTTGTGACTGGTAATGGGGCTGTCTGCATTTTCATCATACTAAAATGCGCACACTGAAAAGGCAAGGTGACCAGGTGGTTGCACAGTGTTTTCCCTGCATCACATGAGCATGAAGTGCTGTTTAACTGCACAGGCTCATCAATGTGTAAAGTGACATACAGGTGGACAGAGAAGGGTGTGACACTACAAGGCATGGAATGAAATGTTTGCTATAATAAATAATTAATGATCAGGTTGGAGTTTGCATGTTCTCCCCGTCCATGCGTGGGTTTCCTCTGGGTGCTCCGGTTTTCTCCCACAGTCCAAAGACATGCAGATTCGGTCAACTGGCTACTCTAAATTGCCCTTAGGTGGGAATGCGAGTGTGTGTGGTTGTTTGTCTGTGTTGGCCCTGTGGTGGACTGGCAACCTGCCCAGGGTGTACCCCGCCTCTCACCTGAAGATGCTGGGATTGGCTCCAGCTTCCCCGCGACCCAGATGGATAAAGCGCTATAAATAATGGATGGTTGGATGGATGGATGATCATGTTAACAAATGAACCTGGGCCTTCTGAACAAAGTTTTATAGAAAAACAAGAGCATTATGACATGCATATTGACACGCATAAGGCAATCAGCCAAGCAGTCCTTTAGCCATCATATTATATTTGTATTATCAAGCAAATAAGACTGCCCTTCTGTGTAGCAAGTTATCATACCTTTAAATACAAGTGCCATCTACTGTCACTAATAACTAGATGCCTGACTAATTTAAGCACATTATACAACATTCACTTTGTGTTTAAAGCAAATGAGTACAGAAACAGTGGAGCTGAGACGAGTTGCTTTGGCGAGGAGATAACTAATACTGAAACATTCAATATAGAGATCTGCAATTGCAGTGAATAAATATCAAAACACAAAATGGGAACAGAACAAATAAGTATAGAAGATAGATAGATCACATACATAAAGAACAAAAGAAAATGACAATTGCTCCATTCATAAATTAGCATAGCATATGATGCTAGCTACCAAAATATCATTAACAAGAGAACACTGACCTTCACAGTTGAAAAGATGATTTTCATGAAAATATTTGTATCCCTTTTCAAGTTGATTAGATGACATGTTGCACTCCACTAATTGTGTAGCATAGGAAATGGTCAGTTTGGGAAGATTTTTGAGAGAACAGCTGAAAAACAATCCCGATTGCTCCATTGTGTTTACCAACCTCCATTCAACAGGAAGTTGATTATCCCAGCCAGAAGCTGTCATCATAGATACCCATGAAAATGGCCTATTAGGCACACTGTGCAACACTAGGGGAACACTGGTAACACTATGGGCTTATTATGTATACTGTAGGAACTCTGTGGGCATACTGTGGGCATACTATGGGAACACTGTGGGAAAACTGGGCATCCTGTAAGGATACTGTATTGTAGATCCTGTATTGTGGATCCTGTATTGTGATGTCGGCGGCGCGACCGTATGCACGCAGCGGCCCCTCCGGATCCGAAATTGTGCTTTTTTGTTTTTAAAATTGTTTTCTGTTTTTATTTTTGTTTTCTTGGCGTAACTCCGACGGCACATGGACACCAAAACAAATGGTGTTTATGTCTACCCACGAGAAACATTACTGGATATAAAGAAATGCTCAAAACAATTTGTCCTGTGAGAGGGCCTTTTGGAAACACTTCGCGTCCTCGGGTTGCTATGGAAACCAGGCCTCCAGTCCTCGGCGTCGCTTGATGCCAGGGGCCGGGGGAGGGTCTGCCGAAAGCGGTGTGCGAGGAAGCAGAAGCAGCAAGCGGGCGGGGGTCCGCGCGAGGCTAAGAGCTAATTACTTTCTAGTAATTCTTTCTACTTTCTACTTTTCTGGGAGCTGTACAAGGCTGTTAGCGATCTACAGAATGTTCACCCTGATGGACTGCGCGGAGCCCCGCCCCCACCTCGGCTACTCAGACCACATCACTGTTATGCTAATTCCAGCATACAGGCCGCTCGTCAGACGCACCAGGTTGGCTCTGAAGCGGGTGAGAACCTGGCCTGCAGGAGCCATTTCTGCTCTTCAGGATTGTTTTGAACACACCAACTGGCATATGTTCAGGGAGGCTGCAACCGAAGGCGACAACACCAACTTGGAGGGGTAAGTTAACCTTAGTTAAGCTACTTTCTCAGATTGTTGTTTTTTTTTTTTTACTGAGGATGGGGCTTACCGTGGCCATTCCAGCAATTGTTGTAGGTGTTCTGCTGAAAAAATGACGGAGTTGTAAATATGCAAATGAACCCACAGCAGCTACAATGGTAGTCACTGAAAATTCGGGTAGATTCACAGTTAGCTTCCGCAGTTGATTGTGGATGTGTGATGGCAATGACATATACCAAAATATGTCAGTTTCAATGGATGTGGCACAGCATAGCAACAAAAAAAGCCACATCAATTAGGACCCTCAGGTAACTTTATGGTTTGAAATAAATTTACTTTATGGTTGAGATGGATTTGGATATGGTAGACTACTTAAAGTCTCACATATGCATCATGGTTGTAGTATGGTTGTTACGGTCAAATTCATCCATCGAAAAGTTTCCAACAGGTTTTCAATTATTTGATGGATCAAATGGATTTAAACAACACCCTCCCAGCTCTCAAGAAAGCAATCCCATGCTGACACATGACACCACCAAACAGGAAGGGTGAAGCACATGGGTCATATGAAGCCTGAGGCACATAAAGCCAGTTTCAAACTGCTTGCCCATGTGGCATAACACACTTGGAGTATATTGCTATTTGTCCCCTTCAGAGTACATGAGCTCATATATGCCCATGATAGTGTTACTGAGTTACTAGTTCTCTCTGGGGAGAGAGAGTAAGCCAAATTCTCTGTCAGCTGCCAAATAGAGCCACTGCTTCATTGTTGCCTTAACCTCAGTTTCAGCAGTGCTACCAGTACGAATACATACTGTAAAGTCATTATGGACATCTTATGGAGGTCTTAAGCATCATTTAAACATGTCATTTAAGAAAGATATCAATCACTACTTCTCTGAGTTAGAGGGCGGGCAAAGAAGTCTTTCCATTCACCCCGCCTGAAGTTGAGCTTCCTTGCCTGTTTGTTTGATTACATGTTCAATACATGCCATAGCCCCACTAATAAATCCCAAAAAGTTTAACTGAAACATATTTTAATAGAAAACAAATGAGATTCAACTATTTATAATCAATTGAGTGACAAAGGTAACATTACTTCTGTAAATGCACTCTGAATGCCATTCCAGTGAGACTAGTTCAGTGCTATTGAGGTCAAAATGTTTGTCTCTCATCATGGGTAGGGTTAGGAACCTTTTTTTTTGTAAAAAAAAAAAAATACAATTTTGGTCAAACAATGGCTTCTCGTCCGTAAGGTCTCCAAAGGTAAGGCCTACTGCTTGAAAATGAATTGGTGGCTCACCCAGTTGCTTACTGTGGCTAGCTCACAGTGGTGCCAGCAGGATTTCAAAAGAAAAGCCTCTGTGGCTCATTAGTTGTACTTTAGCTTTAATTTAATGCAATATATATACAGGCTTGGGGAGTAACAGAATACATGGAACGGCATTACGTAATTAGGATACAAAAAAGGTAACTGTATTCCTTTACAGTTACAGAAAAAAGATGTAATCAAATTACTGCGATACTATTAGTAAAAACGGAGATAATTTACAGGATTACAATTTAAAAATGCATAAGGGCTGCAGCAACTAATCATCAAAATCAATAAAAATCAATAATAAAAATAATTGCTAATAATTTAATTATTAGTTGAACAGCATTATGAAGCACACAGCGCATGCACTGCGTCACTTCATAAAAAAACACACATTTAAGTGAAATGGCAGAGCAGAAACATCAGTAGGGCTTTCTATACAGTATTAAACTCTTTACAATACACTGCCCTGCTGGCCTCATGGCATAACTTGTGTTTTAATTTGAATTATATTATCAGTCGGTTGTGAGAATGTTAGGAGAAGCATGATGTTACTGCTTGAACCTGTTTGAATCAGTTAGCTTAAAAAGCTAAAAAGTTAAACTTATCTATTTTCCCCACCCTGTCGATCCTAAAAACAGTCACATCATTAATATGAGCTTTGAAAACTGAGAGTTAAAAGCAAATTTTATTCCACACAATGAAAATGATTCGCCTCGTGCACACACTTGAAATAGCATTCATGCACATTCTGCCCATGACTTTAGAGTTTTTCTTTGAGCTTCTGAGAGCTGTAGGATATCGGGCACCACTATGTGGCAAAACAATATATTGCCTTTTAAGCTTGTCAAAGGCCTACTTTTAACGTTATTATACATGTACAAATAAAGCTATAAAAATATCCTAAATTTGTGACATTTTTTTTAAACTAGGGCGGCACGGTAGTGCAGTGGTTAGCACTGTCGCCTCGCAGCCAGAAGGTCCTGGGTTCGATCCCCAGGTCACCCAGGGTGCCTTTCTGTGTGGAGTTTGCATGTGCTCCCTGTGCAAGGTGGGTTTCCTCTGGGTACTCTGGTTTCCTCCCAAAGACATGCAGATTAGGTCAACTGGCTACTCTAAATTGCCCATAGGTGTGAATGCAAGCGTGTGTGGTTTTTTGTCTGTGTTGGCCCTGTGGTGGACAGGCGACCTGCCCCGGGTGTACCCCGCCTCTTGCCCGAAGATGCTGGGATTGGCTCCAGCTTCCCCGCAACCCAGATGGATAAAGCGGTAT
>JAQQZX010077594.1:0-12020 GCA_030068355.1 Notoglanidium maculatum | reverse complement strand
CCTCCGGGTGCTCCGCTTTCCTCCCACAGTCCAAAGACATGCAGATTAGGTCAACTGGCTACTCTAAATTGCCCATATGTGTGAATGCGAGCATGTTTGGTTGTTTGTCTGTGTTGGCCCTGTGGTGTAATGGCAACCTGCCCAGGGTGTACCCCGCCTCTCGTCCGAATATGCTGGGACGACCCAGCTTCCCCACGACCCAGATGGATAAAGCATTATAGATACCTCATTATAGATACCCCATATAGCTCATATATGCCACTGCCAAAAGCCAAAAGAGGCCAAAAGAAGAAATGGCCTCTTCTCCAAAGAACAACTTAGAGCTGTGAATTCACAGCTGGAAGGGAACAACAGCAGAGAAAGATCAGATCCAACCAGAGCTGAGACTGAGAAATACTGGCAGGACATATGGGAGAAGGAGGCTTCACATAACACCAATGCCAAGTGGCTGGAAGACGTAAGAGCAGACCACAGGGATCTCCCAGAACAAGAACTAGTCACCATGACCAAGGCCAATATCCAGCAACGAGACTTAAGCATGAAGATCTGGACAGCACCTGGACCAGACATGATACACAGCTACTGGCTGAAGAAACTAACAGCACTCCATGACCACCTGGCAATGACCACAAATGAGTGAGCTGCTAACAAGGGGCACTCACCCAGACTGGCTAACGCAAGGCAGGACAAGCCTGATCATGAAGGATCCACAAAAGGGCAATCTACCATCCAAATACAGGCCAATAACCTGCCTCTCCACAACATGGAAGCTCCTCTCAGGCATCATAGCAGAGAAGCTAGGCAGGCACATGAGTCAATACATGAGCAAAGCTCAGAAAGGAATCAGAACCAACACCAGAGGGTCAAAGCACCAGCTACTGGTCGATAGAGCAATCAGCCAGGACTCTAAGACTAGGCAGACCAACCTGAGCACAGCCTGGATTGACTACAAGAAGGCCTATTATTCGATGGCCCACACGTGGATACTGGAATGCTTGGCACTATACACTGCTAACAAGGCACTGATAACCTTCATCAAGAACTCAATGCGGCTGTGGAAGACAACAAGGCCATCGCACAAGTCAACATAAAGTGCAGTATATACCAAGGTGATGAACTGTCCCCACTGCTGTTCTGCATAGGCCTGAACCCCCTCAGCCACATCCCAAAGAGTGGATATGGTACAGGTTCAGAAGTAGAGTAACAGTCAGCCACTTCCTGTATATGGATGACATCAAGCTGTATGCTAAGAGTGAACGAGACATTGACTCGCTGATCCACCTCACCAGAATCTACAGCGAGGACATCGGGATGTCATTCGGACTGGATAAATGTAGATGCATGGTAGCTAAGAGAGGGAAGGTGATCAGGACTGAGGGAGTGGAGTAACCAGAGGGCAGAATAGTAGATATACAGGACAGCTTCAAGTACCTTGGTATCCTACAGGCCAATGGGAATCAGGATGAGGTTACAAGGAGATCAGCCACAGTCAAATATCTTCAGAGGGTCAGACAGGTGCTCAGAAGCCAGCTACATGGTAGGAATAAGATCCAAGCCATCAACATGTATGATGGCTTACCAGCCATCAGGTACCCAGCTGGAATAGTGAACTGGTCACAGGAGGAAATAGATGCCACTGACATCAGGACATGGAAACTCCTCACGAGGATTCCATCCAAAGTCCAGCTCCTTGAGACTCTACGAACAACGGACAGAAGGGGGACGAGGATTAGTGAGTGTCAGAGCCACTATCCAGAATGAAACAAGGAACATCCAAAAATACATCAAGAAGATGGCCCCCCAAGACAGGCTGATGAAAGAGTGTCTCAGGCAGCAGAAGACAGAAGATGATGAGGAGGATGAGAAAGCATCATGGAAGATCGAGCCCCTCCATGGAATGAACCACCAGCAGATATAGAAAGTGGCTGACTTCAGGAAATCCTACCAGTGGCTAGAAAAAGCAGGCCTGAAGGACAGCACAGAGGCTCTGATCATGGCAGCACAAGAACAGGCCCTAAGCACCAGATCGGTAGAGGCAGGGGTCTACCACAGTAGGCAGGACCCAAGGTGCAGGCTGTGCAAAGATGCCCCTGAGACTGTCCAGCACATAATAGCTGGGTGCAAGATGCAAGCTGGAACAGCATATACTGAAAGGCATAACCAAGTGGCGGGAATAGTGTACAGAAACATCTGTGCCACATATGTGCTCCCAAGTTCCCAAGTCCCAATGGGAGACACCACCGAAAGTGGTTGAGAACAACAGAGCTAAGATCCTGTGGGAGTTCAAATTCCAGACAGATGAGGTGCTGGCCAACCAACCATAACCATAGTGGTTAAGTTATAGATGTGGCAATTCCGACTGACTTGATGAAACACAAAGCATGCATACAGTATATTGTGCATGCTAACAACATACAATTAACAAGCGCTATTTAAAAAATAGGCTAGTTTAATTTTGTATATGCTAATTGAATCAAATAGCTTTGCTTCTTGCTACCTAACAGAACATAACAAAGCTGTTGGACAGTTCAAGCGTGAAAATCACACTTCCACTGTTCCTCACATTCCCACAAACGAATGATAACATAACTTGTGCTTCAATGTGAGTAATGTCATGAGGCCAGCAGGGTAGTGTACAGTACTGTGTACTGAGTTTTATACTGTAGAGAAAGTCATACTGATGTTTCTGCTCTGCCATTTCACTCAAATGTGCTCTGAAGCGACATAAATTGCCAATAATGGGATTTATAATGCAGTTCAAATTATAATGATAATAATTGGTAATTATTTTTACGATTAATTTTTATAGATTTGGTTAATACTGTTAAATAATCAGTGTTAATAATAATAATAAATGTGTGAGTAATCTGATTATGGCGTTTTTTCTGTAACTTTAATGGAATACAGTTACAGTACCTCTTTTTTATATCCTACTTAAGTAACACTGTTCAATGTTTTCCATTACTCCCTAAATCTGAATAATAGACAGTAAAAATATATTATCAGTGTTTTAATATAATAAAAAATTAGATCCCTTTAAATAAATTCATTTAGAATAAACAAAAATAAAATGATAAAACTATGCCAATGGGACAGTTTTACTCTTGAAATCCAGGCAGCTAATCTGCTTTCTTGTCAGAAAATACAGCCTGATTTGGATCTGTCTTGTGAATTATTTATTTATTTATCAACACTGCTAAACCGCATAGATAATAAGAAGCTGAGAAGTTAGTGATTTAGCCAACAAGATAAATCAATACTTGTTCTCTCTCTCTCTCACTCTCTCTCTCTCTCTCACACACACACACAAATCAACTAAATGTGGCATGAATTTTCATCTTTTTTTTCTTAACAATTCTTGTAATGTTATTTATCTCAGTCTGATCAGTTTAGTGAGCTATGGGCAGTGGTGGCTAAATGTTTTAGATGTTGGGCTACTGATTAGAAGGTTGTGAGTTTAAATCCCAGCTCTGCCACTGCTGGGCCTTTGAGCAAGGCTCTTAACCCTCAATTGCTTAGAAAAAAGTTGTATTAGAAAAAATAAATCTTTGTGGCATTGTAAGTCTGTATCCAAAGAACATGCAGTTGGTTACTGTATAAATCTCTGAAATGTGAGTGTGGCACACTTACTGGCATTTTCATGTTCTAGTACAACTTGCTGCATTTTTATAAACAGATGTTTAGGTGGAGTGTTGAGTATGAAAAACGAAGGTAGTTTAGATATTGGTATATTTGAAGAAGTAGCTTGAAGTAAACATATGATAATAGGCTGGAGGTTAGTCATGCATGCAATTACAACATGTTCTGTTCCCCAGCCCTCTGAGACCCTCAGAGACCCAGCATGCATTAAACAGGTTATAACAAGGCCAGATAATGCACACACATGCACATCCCTCTCACAAACATACACACTCAAACCCCTGTACAATCAAGTACTCTGTCAAAAACTCCTTCAGCTGCTAGTTGATACTTTTGTCTCAAATTAATGTTAATTATGGTGATTTTTTTTTTACTGGATTTGTTTTGGTCTTTACTGGATTTGTTTTTATGTGCATGGAATGCTTTCTAGAATGGTAGGGAAATTACTTGAATACTTTTGGTCTAATTGAAAAAAATTGTGTAAAAAAGATGTTTAGGGTTGTGAAGGTCTGACATGTTATGAATTATTATTTTACACAGGATTGGATAAGCAGAATACAAGTGCAGACTTAATGGCAGAAACTCAAAATAGTGACACCATTTAGGATTATCAAGATTGGCAAACATGCAACTTGGCATAAATAAATCCCATTCTAAGTGTTAAGGCATAATAATATAAAGCAACTGTTCTCCTTTATTACATAACCAGTCTAGTTTTCTCTAATTGAAATAACAGCAATTTTAATCACTGTGTAAATTTGGACACAATAAACAGACATTACTGGAAGCAGCATAAGTATTAATCCGGCAATATTAATGGGTATTGGTACCTCATTGGTTAAGACCCTTAACTTCTGATGGAAAGATCATGAGTTCAAATCCCAGCACTGCCAAACTGCAAACTGCTTAACCCTTAACTGCTCAGTTGTATAAATGAAATGAGTGTTAGTCTCTCTGAATAAGTGTGTTTGCCAAATGCCATAAATGTAAACCGGTGTATGTTAATTCCACAAGGCTTAAGGGGTCCCTTATAAACAAAATACTTCTTCTGCTATTGATAAGCTAATTATTTAAAATATATATGTTTATAAAAGTAAATATAGGCTTCCCTGATGGTCTAGTGGCTAGGATTCGGGGCTCCCACTGCTGCGGCCCGAGTTCGATTCCCAGGTAGAGAAGCCAACACAACCACAAGGGAGCTCACAGTCTAGTGTATTTGAGTGCCAGTCCCAAGCCCAGATAATGGGAGGGTTGCGTCAGGAAGGGCAGCCTGCGTAAAAACAAGTCAGACATGCTAACGACCCCTAACGGCAGTAGCCAAAGGATTAAAGTAAAAACATATATTCAGGAATCTGTGTAAAAAGATTGCAAAACAAGGTTATGTTGTGTTGTACACTTATCAGCATGGAAAGGCAAAGTAGCTTTCACCTAAACCCCTCAAAGCTAGTTAAAAATACTTGAATGCATTCATTAACGCATTCATATATTAATAATAATCTTTATTATTTCAGTTTTTTTAAGGTATTACTCAATATCCTACTATCACCTTAAAGCTCCAGTACTCATTCAGTGTCATTGATCTCTGCACTTAAATTTATTAGGTTTCCAGATGGGAACACAGAACACGAGTTCTGACACGCATGTTTAGGAGCCCATATGTGGCCTGCTACTGCCTGGGTGCCGTCATTCTGCTTCTCAATATTTACCGCAGTCACAGGTAAGGCAATTAATTTACTTATAGGTGTCAAATTTATAGACTTCAAAAATGCACAACTGTCATACTTTTGAGAAACAAAACTTACAAAAAACTTTTGTAAAAAAAAAAAAAAGCTTAATGTTTGTCATTTTTCTACCATTTAACACAATTTTCATTCATTTAGAGATAATTTTGTTCAGTGTAACTGTTAAACTTACTCATGTTATTTCTTGCTGTGTAAATGTTAAATATAAATGTTTAACGTTAAATATAAATGTTAAATCTTAAACCTAAATTTTGTTAAACTGTTTAATGCTAAATGATCTGGCAAATAGTTGCCCAAGAAAGTGAATTTTCCTCAGCTACAGTCATGATAAATGTGGTATCTTTGAGTGATATCAAAAGAGATTTAAGTGTTGGGTATTTAAATTTTTCAATTCAATTGTATTTGTATAACGCTTTTAACAACAGACATTGTCACAAAGTAGCTTCACAGAAGTATAAAAATTCTGAATATAAACTTATGAATATTAACTTTATCTCTATATATCCCTAATGAGAAAGCGACAGTGGCAAGGAAAAACTCCCAGAGACGACAAGAGGAAGAAACCTTGAGAGGAACCAGACTCAAAATGGAACCCATTCTCATTTGGGTGGCACTGGATAGTGCGATTACAACTAACTCACTTCTGTAATAGGGTCAAGATTTAAGTGCAAGACAGTTTGTGGTAATTTAAGTCCTATGCCATTGTAGCAGAATCGCTCTTGTCAACAGCAGTCCAACACCATCTTCACAGTTCTAAGTGTATGTTGAGGCAGTTCATATGGTGCCATCCTCAACAGGAGCAAGTGGTTTCCAAGTGATGACTCCAACCAGGAGTAGGACACCAGGATGGATCAGGCAGGTCCGGAAAGCAGAAGGGGTCAGGATCACTGGAATCTCAGGTATCACGTGCAGCTCGACAGACAGGGAAAGAGAGAGCGAGTGAGAGAGAGTCAGAAAAGAGAGAAGAGAAAAGAGAAAAAGCAGATTGTTAGGTATCCTCATTGCCACCTAACGGTAAGGAACAGAGTATATCGTGTGCAAGCAGGAACTTAGCAAGGCTTGCTATGACAACATAATTAAAAGGGAGAGCCAGAAGGTAACACAGACATGAGGGTGCCCTGGGACATAAGGCGGTCAGCCACTCCACAGTCAACAAACCTGAGTGAACGTGTGAGACTTGGGGGCAACAGCATTCGAACATCCCAGTTTACCAAAACATTCTGTGCCTGAGAACCCTCCAGATCTGCTCCTTTACCTAGTTAGAAGGCTATTAACAAAAGGCTTGGCTAAACAAATACGTTTTCAGCCTAGATTTAAACACTGAGACAGTGTCTGAGTCCCGAACACTAATTGGAAGGCTGTTCCATAATTGAGGGGCTTTGTAAGAGAAAGATTTGCCCCCTGCTGTAGCCTTCACTATTCGAGGTACCAACAAATATCCTATACCTTTTGATCTAAGCAGGCGTGGAGGGTCATAAAGGACCAGAAGTTTGCTCAGATACTGCAGTGCGAGACCATTCAGTGCTTTATACGTCAACACTAGTATTTAATAATCTATGTGAAATTTGATTGGGAGCCAATGCAGTGTAGATAAGATAGGATTGATGTGCTCATACCTACTTGTTCTAGTAAGGACCCCTGCTGCTGCATTTTGGACTAATTGGAGCTTGTTTATGCTCCTACTGGAACATCCAGACAGTAAGGCATTACAATAATCTAACCTAGAGGTAATAAAAGTTTTCATGCGGTGACATCATATTTCTTATCTTACCAATATTACTGAGATGAAAGAAAGCTGTCCTAGTAATATTATCTACATGAGCTTCAAATGACAGATTGGAGTCAGTAATTACACCACGGTCTTTTACTTTGGCACATGGTGAAACAGAATGGACATCCAGAGTTACTGTGTAATCTGAAAACTTACTTCTAGCTACATGTGGTCTTAGTACCTGTACTTCTGTCTTATCAGAATTAAGTAGAAGGAAGTTATTAAGCATCCATTGTCTAATGTCTAATTCCGGGCCTGCCTGACCCATCCCAGAGTCCTACTCCTGGTTGGAGTCATCACTTGGAACCCACTTGCACCTGTTAAATATGGCACCATATAAACTGCCTCAACATACACCTAGAACTGTGATGATGCCGTTGGACTGCTGTTGACATGAGCGGTTCTGCTACAATGGCATAGGACTCGAAGATGCAACCCTAACCCATGGAGATGCAATCAAGGTTGATAGTTCAGGGAGATCATTGATAAAATTCTGTGCAGTAGCTGACGTGAATGTTCGTTTATCACGATAGCGTGGCAAGGTGCATGTATTATATCTGACACATTTTAAAAAAGAGAGGAGATAATGATCTGAGGAAGTTTCAAACTGGGTCAATATTTTCTATACTTAATCCAAAGGTTAGAATTAGATCAAGGGTGTGACCACCATCATGAGTGGGCCGTTCTGATTAACTCCTACTGAATCTAGAATGGACACAAACGCTGTTCTCAGAGGATGTTCTGGGTCATTGAAATTAATATTAAAGTCTCCAACAATTAGTGCTTTGTCTAAAGAGACAACCGGGTTTGAGATGAAATCTGAAAATTCACAAAGGAATTCAGAATATGGCCCTGGGGGTCTGTAAATAATAACTAGTGGAAACTGTTTTCAGAGCACTACTTGGCCACCCAGCAGTTCAGTGACCATAACCTGCTGTAAGCTACATCGCCACGCCGCATTGGGATGGGTCCAGAGCATATTATTGCATCGGACATTGTCTTCGCCAATTTAAAAATCTCTACAAAGTTACACTTGGTAACCTCTGACTGACAAAGGCATACATCATTAGCTCCTACATGAATAACTATCTTAGAAAAACTGTGCTTGCCTAGGACCATAAGATTGCCGGCGCCTGGCTCCCGGTATACACCTAACTATAGCTGCTGGTGCCCCTAAAGGCCTGGCTAATTTCACGTGCCTTAAGATAGTCTCTCGTATAACCAGAGCTCTTTCAGGTTTCTCAGCGGGCGCTTCACTGAGGAGAGCAGACCTGTTAGACACGTGATGCGGAGAGTAGTGGTGCTCCTGTGGGCGACCCTTAGCGCTGGCTTTGGCTCCGCGATTATGCCGCTGAGTCGTCACCCATTCGCCCCGCTGTGAGGGCTCTAATGCCGGAGCTGGGGGATTACTAACCCCGCCTGAGGCGTCCAGACTTTCCCCTACAGGCTCTACACCGCTCTCACTCTCACCAACCCTCTGTAGAGACTGAATGCGCACCTCTAATGCTGCAATCTTCTCCGTCAGTGAGCTAACTAATATACTTACTTAGTATTGTGATACTTAGTATCATAATACTAATTATGATACTTATCACAAGTAAAGCTATTATTGATGATGGAGGAAGAATGACTAAACATCCTGCACACACATTGAACAAGCTGAATGTTTGCCATGATAAATGTTTAACGTACCTTAGTTGAAGACTTGTTGATAATATTTTCAGCATATCCGACGTGGATGGCCTTTTGCAGCATTTAGACAGGGAGGGGGAAAAAAAGAGAAAAAGTGCGTTCTCTGAAAAGAAAGAAGCAAAAAGAGAAAACAAAAGTAATTAAAAAGTGAAAAAACACTGCAAAAAATAAATAAATAAAAATACTGATAAACAGAAAAAACTCGTATAGCTTAAACACAGACAGCAGCAAGAACTCCCGACAAACGATTCGAAAACCGTATTTAAATCGGACAATTTTGAATGTAAACGGTTACAATGTTTGCAAAAAAAGATGCGGCCTGGATGCTAAGCTAAAGCCTCGGAAATCATGCATCTCTGCTCCGGCTAGCACCATTTCTTAACATCCTCGACACACACTGAGCCATGCTACCGATGCTTTAGTCTCTTTGGATATCACTGAAAGATACCACTTTCATCATGACTGTAGCTGAGGACAATCCACCTTCTTGAACAAGCATTAGCAGCAGAAGCATAGCTGGAACTCCAATGGCTACCAGCAGCATGAAATCCTTCATGTTGGAGAGGCACATCACAGCACACAGTGCACCGTCTTTCAAATAAAAGCCAGTAGTAATCACAGGGGTGGGAAAAGATATGCAAATTTAACATTTAGACTGCAACATTTAGATTTAACATAACATTTAAACCTAACTTTTAACATTTACACAGCAAGAACGAACATGAGGAAGTTTAACACTATTTTTTGAACGAATTTATCTCTTAATGTATGAAAATTGTGCTAAATGATAGAAAAATGACACTTATTAAAATGTTAAACTGTTTTTACAAACGGCGCCCCATAAGCACCTTTGGGCAAAATGTCACTGCACATTGTAGCCCCATGGATTTGTTTGTAGTTGCTTTTTTCAAATTAACTTAAATGTTTGACTAA
Organism: Notoglanidium maculatum; assembly: GCA_030068355.1. NCBI lineage: Eukaryota > Metazoa > Chordata > Actinopteri > Siluriformes > Auchenoglanididae > Notoglanidium > Notoglanidium maculatum. The sequence goes on along the minus strand of JAQQZX010077594.1, from coordinate 2,243 downwards.
ATCTAATCTAAGTACAAAGCTAAGTCACTCTTCCTCTGCATTCCTCATCCTGTTTGGCATGTTTTGGATTTTAAGACCTATTAAATTTCTTAGAAATATTTGTAGATGGCTGACAGCTTAAGGGAAAAAAACAATATAAAGAATGTTAGTAAGATGTTAAGCCACCTTGAGATGCCAGAACATCTTCATCGCACCTTTGCACAGATTTTACAAATTTACATTTACATTATTTGGCAGACGCCCTTATCCAGAGCGACTTACATAAGTGCTTTGAAGTCTCTATCAGTAAATATATTCTGATACTGGCTCACCTGGGCTAAGAATACCATCACACTTGAACTGTTGGCAGTAAAACAGAAAGGGTGGTTTGTTTTTTTGTTTGTTTTTTGTGGAGAAGTGAAGAATAAATAAGTGCTAGTCCAAGTACTTCCGAAAGAGGTAGGTCTTTATTCATCGTGCGACTAAGTTTCATAAGCGGTTTTGGAGAGATGAGCACCATTCTTTAAAAAGATTTTCTCTCATTTGGGATTTGTAGTGGAGAGCGATGTCTAACACGTCACTCCAAAATCTCCCATACGTGTTCAGTTGAGTGGAGATCTGATGACTGTGAAGGCTACAGCATATGATTTACATAGTTTTGTTATTTGCATGAGTCATCCAGGAAGAGGCTCAAGTAAAGACACTCAGTTTTTGGTACAGCAAAAATAAGTATTGCTGGAATATTTGCCTTAGGTTTCCATTTTCAATGGATTAAAATGTTCAAATATCCAACAATATAAACGAATAGTAGATTATAATATTAGATTCTTACTCAGCACAGTATTTTTAAGGTAACAAAACAAGCCATTTAAAAGATCAAGCCATTTGTGCAACCATTTTGCAAACAATGATTTCTCAGACTTGTGGGTAAGAAAACAGAGCTTCATAAAAGCTAAAATTCCACTTCCAGTAATCCTTTATAAACTATAGGCATCATAAATGAGAACCCATCAGGGCTGCCTAGTACCACAAAGTAGTTTGCTTCCTTAATAATTATTTTATAAATCCAGTTTTCTGCCTCTAGTATTTTGATGACTGATCTGTGAGTAGTTTTTTTTAAGAAAAAAACTTGAGTATGGTACTCTTTTTCTTAAAGCCCTCTCATTTCCAGCCTGTTTTTTTCCGCCCAGTGCACTAAAGTGTATATATAGCATCTCACTGGTGGTGACCTGTGTATTCCCTTCACTGGCTTTGACCTCATTGACATGAGCCCATGCCTCCATATCTGCTGGAGGATAAACAGGGCAGCTGTTTAGTGCAATATACATGATTCAACATAGGTGGGTAAAGTCATTTGTATTTATATGATTCTCTGATGTGAGAGGTCATGGGATTTGAGAAAAGGACAAATCATCAGGAAATAAACAGAAGACTGTTTAGAAAATCTATTCCATTTTGCTAATATGTGGTGGGTAATATACACATATACCTTTAGCAAGGACATGGTTTCAGTATTATGTACTTTTTGAGCCTTTGCATTTCCTAATGGTGGAAAATACTTTAACTTTCATTTGCATTTTTAAACTAGTTTGAGTATTTCATAAACTGCTTCTCTCTAATGGAATTTTCACACACAACAGTCAAAATCACAATCTAGAGTTTACACAGCATGGTGTAAAAACCATTAGATAGATTAGATGAGTGGAAATGGCTTGTTGATCATTTTTAAAATAACATCAACTAACTGATTAGTCTCCACTTAGCTTTGTAGACAGGGTTACAACCAGTAGCCAGGTCAACTGAGCACCTTAACAATCATTTCTAAGACAATGTATAGTAACACACCTGCTGGTAATGGTTGTGACAATATCAAGTATTTCGATTATCTCTTTTTATTTCAAATGTCTCTGGACAATTGCATGTCCCACTCTATAAACTCTTTAGTTTGCTACCTCTAGGCAGGGCACCTCTCCTGGGAGTGATCAAACAAATGTAATAATGTGGGTAAAATATTCATTTTAATTGACCAATTCCTACTGCTAAAATCGAGAGGGCGAGAGAGAGAAAGAGAGAGAGAGAGAGCAGGCTCCAACTATTAACATCCTGTTAACATGTTAATAGTTAATCTCATATAGCAATTATACTTTTTTTTGGAAATACTCTCGGGTCCATTAATATATGGACACTGACAAGGGAAGACTTCACCTGAGTAAATACAGAGTTTTTTTTTTTTTTTAAAGATATAAAGCTTTGGTAAACCTCAA
>JAQQZX010077505.1:0-12024 GCA_030068355.1 Notoglanidium maculatum | reverse complement strand
CGGGTGTGCCTGCAGCAGATGGTAGAGATTGCATCCTGGATGAATCAAACCTATTAAAGAAGTGATTCAGTTCATTTAATATGGAACATCAGTATGGTACAATACTGTGCTGTACTAATAATGTCTGTGCTGATGTTTTACACTTTTAATGTTTCTCGCTTTTAGAATTAAGGTTCACACCAACATAATTCACATCTGCACAATTCTATGTAGCTCAGCTCTCTGTCTTTCCTGGTTTTTGTCTCTCCCATTTTTTTCTCACGCCACTCAGTGAAAAAACAGAACACTCCTTAGGAAAAATCACCCATAGGTTCAGCCTCATCCTTACCACTCATTCTGCCAACTCCACTTTCCATTCACAAACTAGTGCTCAATCACGCCCAAGCCTCCATAGTTATATTAAAGGTGCAGTCATTGACTGATGGGGAAAGGGTGCAGTGAGAGCGAGAGTGATGATGAATCTGGCAAATGCTAAAGTGCAGAATTCCAAAAAATAATCACATTATCAAGAAGGAGTTGAAACACATGAAGATGGATGCAGAAGTTGCTCTGTTTCAGCTTGACAGGTGAGTATATAGTGAGTTTTGCTATGTTTCACAGAACCAGTATTTATTTCTCCCATTTGCTAATGTTTGTTGTAGATAATCCCAACTGGTTAGCTAGCAAACAGGTACCTATGTCACATTTGTGCGTCAGGTAATGTTAAATTCATTGCACACAGACATTCAGCTTACTTTTGAAGTTTGACAAGACATGCTAAGAGTTGTGAGTATTGCTGTCTGGAGCTGGAGTGCTATATCTGGGACAATGTCTCATCCTCTCTGTATGTTGTGGCAACTTTCATGACAATTTGCAAACCAACAGCTTACATTTGTGGTCAAATGTTTACATAAACAAACATGAATGTCATGGGCCTGAATGTCAAACATTTGGCCTTTCAATTTCTTTAAATGAGCTGTTCTTCTTCTGTGGCCCAATAAACATATAACATATAAGAAAACCAAAAATAAATTAAAACCTGTCCACCAAATTCTTGTTTTGTTTTCTATTATACTTATAATAGAAAACAAAACAAGAATTTGGTGGACAGGTTTTAATTTATTTTTGGTTTTCTGAAATCAACACAGGGTCAAAATAATAAAAACAGGATCCAAAATATATATACACCTACTTACAGTAGATTATTAATTCAGTGGTGCTGAAAGCTCCATGTCCTTAAACCTGCCAAGGTCAAGGCATCTTAACTTCCTCTTAGAGATCATGGTGGACTACAGTTGGCAATGTAGCTTCTGTACCATCTGGGTCAACATAAAGTGTTTATTTGATAGCATTCATTGCATTGACCAACACAAAGAACAATGGGAATGTATATATAATAATATATATCTAAGAAAGAGGATCGCAGATTTACACAACTTAGGAATGTAATAAAAATTGGTAAACACTTTTAAACTTGTGAACTTTTAGATGGTGTATATTACCATCTCGTGCCTCTCGTTTCAAGAGCAAAATGTGTTCCCCCGCACAACAAAAAACAAATCAATATTCATGAAAATACATTATAAATAATTTATGCACACAAAGCATATCAAATAATGACAAATTATATATTAACACAGAAACTGGCAGTGCAGCCAAGTCAAGTACTCTCATCTAACAAGCGCTTGTACTCAGCCATCCATTTGAAGCAAAGACCCAATACCGGGGCCTGCTTCACTTATTAGCCCTAGTTTGTGATGCTCTTAACCCAGTCCTCAGCTTTGTTTTGCAATATTCAACAAATGTTGGTGACAATGTTCAGAGTGAACTTAAAGTGAACAGGAAACTGTTTGAAAACATAATACTTTGTTTACTAATCAGAATACCATCAGTATTGGCAGTGGCACATTAGCCACTAGCCTTTTGACTTTGCTTCTGCCCCTATGTGCAAATCCTTCCTTCTTCCAATATGGGCATATAGTCTTTCCCTATGCATTTTCAGTGGGGCAATTAATAATTAAAAATTCACTCTTAAAAAAGAGTGGTCCTATCAATTAGCTGAATATGAGCACACTACATGGACACAAGACAGACAAGGTAAATTGGTTGAGGTCAATATCTCAAAAAGTATGGGTGATAAACATCTCCAAAATCAAACCAATAAAATATTAAAATAATAATACAATATTAAGAAGAACAATATGTGATTGCTGTGCACCCACAGTGGGCCATTGCATACTGTAACTGTCATGGAAATATTAGCTACTATTAATGCCACCAATATTTACTACTTTTTTAGCTACATCTGTCTACACACTCTGCTAATCCCAAATTTAATTGAATTGAATCCCATTGATCCAACTTTATTGGTGGCAAACAACCAGCAGGAACCATAGGCCAACCCACAGGTGTGACCTACTTCATAATGCAAGCACTCTCTACCAATATTTCAGAGACTTACCAAAGAGTATTAAGAAATTAAAGGTTAACCTATTTATTTAAATGATGAAAAATAATGTAACCATGGATAATATAAGTTGTAAATCCAGTGAAAGTGTCTCAGTATGCTCAAATGCAATTCATACAATATATTCAAGTTAAAATCCCTCAAAATACTTCAGTGTACTTAAGTGTTCAAAAACTAATATACTTTGGTGAATGCCTACATATTAATGCATATGTACTTGTCAGTGTGGCTCAGAGTAACACATTCAGTGAATCATCCATCCATCCATCCATCCATTGTCTATACCGCTTTATCTGTCTGGGTCGCGGGGGAAGCTGGAGCCAATCTCAGCAGATTTTTTGGGCGAGAGGCGGGGTACACCCTGGGCAGGTCACCAGTCCACCACAGGGCCAACACAGACAAACAGTCACACACGCTCGCATATACATCTATGAGCAATTTAGAGTAGCCAGTTGACCTAATCTGCATGTCTTTGGATGGTGGGAGGAAACTGGAGCACACAGAGGAAACCTTCAGTGAATCAATCAAACTGAATAAAAAATGTGACAATATATTCCTCCCTTTCTGACTTACAAATTCAGCATATTTCAGTGCACATGAATACTGGTTAATTCAGTGAGTGAGTACAATACTTATCAGTGCAAGATTACAAAACGAATGTAAAAAAGATTACGAGTGTGAGTGTATAACAAAATGATAACAAATCAAACAAAAGAAACCCATGTCCCTCTGGCCCTCAAGCCAGACCATCTTCTTATCGTCCATGATGGAATCCTTCATAATCTTCTGTCCTTTGTGACTTTACACCACATTGAAGGACGGTTGGAGAGCCAAAGAGAGGTTACTAGCACTTCATCAGGCTCTCATCAATATATTCTTTAGTTGATCACATGCTTAAAGTGGTACTCCAATTCCACAAGATGAACGTTGTCCGAATCCCATTTGCAATTGCTCCCAGCGAGGGTCCTTTATAGGGTTCTCTTAAATGTGGCACAGGCATGGGTTGACCTGTAAGCATTTCATATGGGGTTAGGTGGGTATTCCTGTTAGCTTGCATGCGATAAGACATCAGAGCCAAAGGTAATGCTTCCACCCAATTCAGCTTAGTCATTAAACAAATCTTATTCATCTTAGCCTTTAAGGTTCCATTCACTCTTTCCACTATTCCTTGAGACTGAAGATGATACACGCAGCCTTTAAAAAACTCTGTTTAATTCTTAAGTACTTCTACACTCTCTTTATTCCCTTCTGAATGAAAGCTGAACCATAGTCTGAACTTATTTCTGATGGAGAAAAATATCCTTGCTTCTTAATTTTTCTCACAACTTCACCTCTGGCAAATTATCTAAACCCATGTGCATCAGCAATTAATTAATATACCAGTCAAAGACAATGAGGCAACAATCAGTCCTTCATGGGATCACCACAAACTTTTGTCATTTTTCTGCTTCCATGTGAGTCTTTCATGAATAATAGCACAGGCCTGCATTTCCACCAGGCCATCTAAGGTTGTTAACAGTTCCATTGGCACAAAAGGTGCCAACATTGAGATTTTCTACATGGATGCTTTCTTCCATACTGCTCCAAATAGGTGACACACACCATGAGCATAAGCTGAGTCGTTACAGATTTCAACCAATTTATCTCCCAGCAGGCTTCAGTTAAGTCCTTTAACTCAGCCAGCTTAACTGAGCATGGCTGTGGACACATTTCAGTACACTTTAGTAAAAGACCTGTCAAGCTCTCTTTGAATTATAGCATAGCCTGCATGATTTCCTAGGTGGTCTTGTCATAGAAAATATTCCTTAAATCACTTAAGCAGAGACAAAAAGGTTGAAGTTGCAGAAAGTGAACTTTATTACTCCAGAGCAACAAAGTAAGGCCACATGAAACAAAACGATGAGCTCCCAGAATGAGTCTGAATCATGCTTTTTTTTTTTTAACTAACAATGATGACAAACCCCCCTTTTTTAAATTCACACCCCCTGGCTACCACCAATTTTTACTGCTCTTTCTACTGTATCTGACTCCACCCTCTATTAATCCCATTGGTTCAAACTTTATTGGTGGCAAACATTCAGCAGATGCCATAGTCCAACCCAGGTGTGGGTGTAGGTGTGACCTACTCCACAATGCAAACACACTACTAATATTTCAGAGACTTTCCAAGAAGTATTAAAAAAAATCAAAGGTTAACATACTTATTTTAATGATCAAAAATTATTATTTGGACATAACCATGCATAATATAGGTTGTAATACAATCCACTGGAAGTATCTCAGTGTGCTCAAGTGTAATTCATATATAAAATATCTAAAAATATTTAAGTGTTTTTAAGTGTAATGCATAATGTGTATATGAACTCAAAGGAAAATACTCAGTATGCTTATGTATTCAAAAACTAATACATTTTGGGGAATGACTACATATTAATTACATATGAGCTGAACCCACTGAGCTGAACCCCGTCATTCATTCGTTATGCCCAGATATTCCACCTGAGGCTGACAATACTGCAACTTAAATAAGGATGCCTTATGTCCTCCTTCCGCCAACTTTCTCAGCATCATCACTGAATCTTTATGGCATTGTTCTAATGTTGAAGAATAAATCAAAATGTCATTGATATATTGAAGCAAATGACTTTTGATGTCAAATTCTTCCAAATCTTGTCTGAGGTGAATGTTTAAAACCTTGTGGCATCCTGGTGTATGTGTACTGTTTACCATGATAAGTAAAGGCAAAAAGATGTCTAGATTCTTCAGCTAGGGGAACACTAAAAAGGCTGAACGGAGATAAATTACTGTAAAATGCTTAGTATCAGGTACATTTGCAAAGAGTATATGTGGGTTTGGAACGTCTGCTGGCCACTCTTTCACTAACTCATTTACTGCATGCAAGTCATGCACGAGTGTCCATTTAGACTTATCTGCCTTTTGAACTGGCAAGATAGGAGTATTACACGGGCTACATGCTTCCTGCTTAAGGGGGTATTGAGTTCTCCTTGGCAACTTTGCTCCAGGCTTTAATTGTACAGTGATTGGGCTTGCTGTTTTTACTAAGCCTACATCTGTATCATGGTTTGACCACAACCTATCTGGAAAATGTTTAAGCATCTGTTGTTTTAACATGCACTCTGTTACTTGTTCTGGCTGACTTACCATCTCCCTTTAATCCTCCTCATCTGTCATCACTTCTTGTGGAATGACTTTCATTAACATAGTGCGCAATATATTTATCATAGACTTTACAGAGGCCTGAAAGATTAGTGGATTATTAGTCTCCTGCCAACAAACTGTCTTAGCTTCCTTTATCATTGGACCACAGCATTTGGACTCAAATCCTTTATTATGGACAAAGTTGATTGTGGACTTGCATTTGGCAGACAATACCAGTCTTTAAAAAAGCTGTTATTTTCAACTTGTATAGCTGCTCCCTCCATTCCTATGACTATGTACTGTGAGACAATTTCCACCTGCTTGCCTTCTGTGGCTGCCTGCCAATGTTCTTCAAACTCAGGATCCATCTCCTTGTCAAACATTAATATACACTGATAATCTAACCTCTTAGATTGGGCTTACAGCTTCTGCGAACTGTGCCTCAATAAATCTTCCTACTTATCCAGTGTTCTTTGTACTGGGTCACTAATTTCTCCCAACCAGTAAATGTTTGCTCCTAAAATAAATATGGGATAAAATAACTATTTTAGGATTTACTCCTAATTCATCTATATACATACCTTCTGGAGTACACAAATTTGATGTCCTGTTTTACATAATGCATCTCCCACTAGCAAATTTAGCAGTGAATGTTCTAATATTAAAATTGAAATTTTAACTGTTTTATTTTTAGCAGGTAGGCTTACTGAATAAAGAATATGTCACAGGAATTAACTGCACTTGTCCTGAGAATACTATTGTATTTGAAAATTTGGGTGGTGACGAGTGTAATTTGGACTTACATTAGTGTAAGTTGCTCCAGTATCCACCATCATAGGTGTAAGCCTAAACAAAAGGAACTCTTATAAATTGTATCCCACCATCTATCAAGTCTTCAAGTGCATCCCTCAAATTCTCAAATGTCCAGTTATGTTCTAATAACTCCTGCCAATTCAGATATGGCCATCCCTTGCTTACTTCTGACAAAGTTAGTATTTCAGTTAAATTTCTCCACAACTGCTTTTTTCTTTTCTATTGTCAAACATCATACTCTCTCAGAAAGAGGGACATACTCTTTCTGTCCCTTACACCTTCTAGACCTGGTCCTAGCTCATCCGTCAGGTCTATCATCTCCACTGGCAGGGGCCCTTTCTTGAGTAACTTCTTCAAGATGTGGGCAAATAGTCCCTTTCCTCCACCAATGCCATATTAGTTCTAAGGATCATACCAAGCTATGCTGAAATTCTATAAATGATAGATCCCATGTGGTTAACAAAAATAGCTTATTATTTATTGTCCACTCTGAATGCTTTTTAAATCATCCTGCTATGTCTCTATAGCATGTCTCATTCCAAAAATGTGTTTTAACTCCCTTAGTTTCTATCCTCAACTGTTCCCAAGCAATTTCCCTGTCCTTCCAAAAAACTATCTCTGGTTGGAACCACATCAATTATGTAACACCTTTCTACTACAAATTGGATGTGTAGGCCATAAGACAAATTCTCCAACAGTTATATATATACATTGTACATAAACCTTTCACTTTTATCCCCCACCATACCGCACAAAACACACACATGACAATACACTTCCTCATCATGACACAAATTATGCCTCTTGTATAGGCTTTGACACCCTTCTTGGGGACCTACCAATTCAGCCCTCTAAACCTTTAGAGCGTTATCCATAGGAACTGTACCTTCTCTAGACTACAGGCTTTAAGTCGGTCAAATGGAAAACTTCCACTTAGTGGATATTGCAGAGATTTGTATGCAAAGATTAGATCAAACACTCTACCAGGTGTGACCTATTTCACAATGCTCTCTACCAATACTTATCAAAGAATGTTAAAAAAAAAAATAAAAGGTTAACGTTTATTTAAATGATCAAAATAATGTAACCATGTATAAGTTGTAAAGTAATCCAGTGACAGTGTCTCAAGTGCAATTCATACAATATATTCAAGTGAAAATACTTCAAAATACTTCAGTGGGTTTAATTGCAATACATAATGAGTGTTTTCCATGCATTCAAGTGAAAATACTTCAGTGTGTTTGTGTTCCAAAAGTAATACACTTTGGTGAATGCCTATGTAACCGGTGTGGATGTTATACCTATAAAATCCCCACGGCTAACCCTGTGTTCTCATTTACTCTGCGTTGTGTTTTTAACTGTTTATACTCAAATTGTGTGTGAATGCGCTAAAGAAGAAGAGGAGCCCAGCCTTTGCAATTCACCATCGGACGCCGTCCACTTTATTGTCCACACTGTGTCTGCTTCTGCTCTCTCGCACCTCTCTGCTCTGCTCTCATGAAATAACCAGCCAATAGAGGGAGAGAGGTGGAGCTTACAGGCTTTTGTACAGAACCCAGGGGGGTTATGGGTAGCCACGTAACAAAATAAAAGACTACATAACCAATCAAAGATAACCACAAAAACCACTAACTGAAATGAAACAGAATTTTGTGTAATTATACACTACACATATTTACCCTGTTACATTCACCCCCCCAGAATTACACAAACATTCTGCTCGGAGAAAAGTACTCCACAAAAAAAAGGACATAGGCTGTACAAAATCAAAGAGATACAGAGCGTAAACCACCTATTGAAAGGGTTAAGAATGCCCAGAGCATGCCCGGCGCCTAGCAATGCCCCAGAACACTCCTACAAGTAAAATATGGTGCCCAATACACCACACAGGCTTCGTACCAGTCGAACAAAACAACCATCTTCACATCCCTTAAGATACACATTGAGCCGACTAGACGCTCAAAGAAAAAGAAGCAAAATAGCATACAAGAAAAAAAAACTACACAAAATGTTACAATGTGTGACCCAACTGAGTCATTGATTCAATTAGCCTTCTAACAGGCTTAATAACTCTACCAAATCTAGTAACCCCAGGTAGTGTATTTCCACCAGAACTAGAGGGAGATAAGGAAGGACAACGAGGGCTGAGGCGGGAAACAGCCAAATCGGAAGAACTATGCACCATGTGATCCAAGGGAATAGATTCCCCAACAACAGACTCATCAATACCAAGGTCTGCTTTAGCCTCAGTCACATGTCGCTGACTACTGACCCAAGGAGAAGTGTGGTCCCCAGCAGAGAGCGAAAGATCAGGAAGAAGATCTGCAGGAGCTAACTCAACAGCAGAGACACTGGCGTCCCCCATGAACTCAACCCGATCACAACCACCTGCCGAAAGTGACTCAGGACATGTGTCACCTGAACACGAAATGGTCTCTTCAGACCGAGACTCAGGCAGAGGCAAAAAGTTAACCTGTAGCAGCAAGTTGCGATGAACCACCTTCTCAGTACTATGTCGGTCACTGATCCTGTAAACGTCCAGATCCGGATTCGAAGCTACTACTGTGTACAGAGACGACTCCCATCTATCAGCTAATTTGCGCTTGCCACTCACACCTTTGTTCGCCACAAGCACAGAGTCCCCAACTAACAAAGTGCAACCTTTCACTCTCTTGTTATACTGATCAGCCTGGTGTCTGTGTTTGACAGTTGCATGTTTCTGGGCAATCTGCATAGCAGATTGAAGGTTACTCACTAAAGATTTAACATAGGAATCGTAGTTACAAACCGATGCATCACAAAGAACATTCTTAAAAGTTAAGTCAACCGGCAGTCTTGGTATTCGAACGAACATCAAATAAAATGGAGCAAAGCCAGTGATCTCATGTGTTGTGCAATTATAAGCGAATGTCAGTGACTGGATCATCTGCAGCCATTTGTGCTTTGCTGCCAAAGGTAGCGATCATAACATGTTCCCTAACGTATGGTTGAACCTCTGTGTACCACCATTACCCATGGGATGGTAAGGAGTAGTTTGTGATTTGTCAACTGCAGCTAAGGCCAAGAGCTTGGTGAGCAGCTCACTCTCAAAGTTCGTGCCCTGGTCAGAATGCAACCTCCGAGGTAAGCCATAGACACAGAAAAAGTTATCCCAGAGCTTTTTGGCAACAGACTTTGCTGTCTGATCCCTACAAGGAAAAGCATGAGCCAATTTAGTGAAGTGATCAGTGATAACTAACATCTACTGACTTGTATTTATGCTCAGCTGACAAGAAATCAATACAAACAAGCTCAAGCGGAGCAGACGTTTTAACGCTCTCCAGAGGAGCTCTCGCTGCAGGCTCAAGAGTTTTGCTGACCACACATCTGCTGAAAGCTCTCAGATAATCACAAATGGTTCTCTCCATGCCACTCCAGTAAAAATGTTGCCATGCCAGGGCAAGTGTTCTCGGCTGACCCTGGTGACCCACATTGTCGTGAATACCAGCCAGAACTGACAACTTCAGCACCTCAGGGACAACAAATTGAAACCACTTATTCTTTGTCATGGGATCTCTCGTGACACGATACAAAATTTTGTTGAGCAATCTCAACTTGTTCCATTGCCTCAAAAACATTAAAGTCTCACCAGACTCATGAACACATTCCCGTCTAGTTGGTCGTTGTTTACGTCTCACAAAATGCATCACCCTACCTAAGACGGGATCATTGCACTGCTGCGACAGCAGGTCAGCCAGTGGCACAGGCTGGTGTGCACCACCATCGGAGGGAATGATATCAGCAAGATCACCAGCTATCGAGTGTGCTGTGTACTGAGTGTGAGTGAGAAAACTTAACTTCAACATTCCTCTCTGAAGCCACGTGATTGTCCAACTGCTCCTGCACCTCAGCAGCAGACCCCTTCTTGGCAGGCTTAAACATAAAAGATACCGCAAGGTCAGGGTCTGGACAGTGGGAAATAGACATTAGCACAGCTTCACCACAAGGATCATCTACATGCTTGTCCGTCTACACAAACTCTCATCAACAACATCAATAGACTTGTTAAGCCCAATCCAATAATCAAGAGCAGACTCACCAGCTTGCGGGACAGTACTATAGGAATCTTTCATGGGCATTGTGGGATGGACAATGTCACTAAAATGGCATTGGAGAACGTCAAAGACTGAAATGGGCAGACCCTCTGATGTCAAACCGGAGTTGCTACGTAGGGAAACCTTAACAACATCCCTGGCCCTACCAGACAACGTGCTCATCAGAAAATCAAAGAGCTCACCGCATGTATTGTACGACATCTTAGCAGCATAGCATTCCATCATCTCAGACCATTCAAGTACAGAGATTTTGTCAGACCCATCGCCCCTAAAGAAAGGAGGTGGGTCTGAGCTTGGTTGGACCATTACCTGCAGCCGCGTTTCATCAATACCACCACTTGACCCCTGAACTACAGAAGTCGAGGATTGACTGCTATCACCAGGTTGGAGTACAGTGGTCAAGTTAGCTGCTATGCTATCCCCAATCTGTTTGGCCAAACCACTAATGAGACTGCCCAAAGCTTCGGGGGAGGCAAGTTGTGCCACGTTGCTCTGAGCACCTGAAACTGGCATGGAGCTAACAGGGATAGACACAACATATCATCTTCTCGTCACTTTCTTACTCACCCAGCCTTTGCCGCCACCTCCCCTTTATAGTGCGGTGACTTCTGTTGAAGGGTAGATAATTATATCTGTTGTCAGCATTGTGGGAACTTGCAGCGGCATTTCTCCAATAGGGTGGAGCAGCTGTTCCATGCAGATGACAAGGCTGAATAGCCGCAGAATGTGCCAAGAATTTGCAAGAGGCACTGGAGACAAGGAGTAGCACCTTGTTGTCAGGCTGGAACTCTCAGGGCTGCACTCGCCGGAGATAAGCCTGCTGCTGCTCTCTTTGGCCAGCCTCTTGGTGTTCCTATACAGTCTGTCCCACTCTGTCAACTCACCCCTGCATATTCTGTATGTACTCCATGACTGAGTGCAATGGGGAGGGCTGTCTCTCCCAGGCCTCTTTGGCAACATTGACCAAGCCCTGTGGGTTTCATCTGAAAAGGAGTTCAAAGGGAGTAAATCCTGTCAATGCTTGAGAGGCCTCCCAGATGGCAAAGAGGACATCAGGGAGGAGTAGTTCCCAGTTCCGCCCCTGCTCATCAACAACCCAGCTAAGCATGTGCTTTCAGAGTTTGGTTGAAGAGTTCTACCAGGCCATCGGCCTGAGGATGGTAGATATACGTGACCCAGATATCACCCAGTTGAACAGCAGGACACATTCCGTTGCGATACTTTGTGACATTGCTTTTCGAAGGGGCATCACCTCGAGGTAGTGAGTTATGTAGTCCAGGATGACAAGGATGTACTCATGGCCTGTGGCAGACTTTGGCAGTGGCCCTACTAGTTCCATCCCCACTCACTCAAAGGAAACCCCAATGATAGGGAGAGGGATCAATGGAGTGGGGGCTGGTTTGATCTCAGATAATCAATGGTAGTGCTGGTAATGATCTCAGATCATTATCTCCTTTCTTTTAAAATGTGTCTTAGTTATAATATATGCACCTTGCCATGCTATCGTGACAA